>SJYX01018437.1:368829-408094 GCA_006410675.1 Oreotragus oreotragus
GACTATGAAGAAAGCTGAGCACCGAAGAATTGATGCTTTTGAACTGTGGTGTTGGAGAAGACTCTTGAGAGTCCCCTGGACTGCAAGGAGATCCAGCCTCCTTTAGAATGGAGATCAGTCCTGAGATCTCCATTGGAGATCAGTTCATTGGAAGGACTGATTCTGAGGCTGAAACTCCAGTACTTTGGCCACTTCATGCGAAGAGTTGACTCATTGGAAAAGACTCTGCTGCTGAGAGGGACTGGGGGCAGGAGGAGAAGGGGACGACTGAGGATGAGATGGCTGGATGGCATCACTGACTCAATGGACATGAGTTTGAGTGAACTCCGGGAGTTGGTGATGGACAGGGAGGCCTGGCGTGCTGCAATTCATGGGGTCGCAATGAGTTGGACACGACTGAACAACTGAACTGACTGACTATGTATTTTGTAACATTCCCTGGGGAGATCTATGGAAGAACTTGTAATCATATACAGTAGTAATTTTGAATTGAAAGGTCCTAACATGCACATTGAGTGGGTCAAAAAAGGACTATCCTTGTTTTAGTTACGGTTAGATTTTACCACCAAATATGTTATATAAAAGTTTGAGTTTCGGATGATTTGGTTTTTAGAATTTTTTGATCAGGGATTACAGACCTGTTCCTCTTTGTTTTAATATTCCCACAGATCTGTAGAACATTTTCTTATGCAAAGAGGAAGATCTTTATGTTTTATTTTTATGAACCTTATATATGTCTGAGATGATGTGTCTATATAAAAATATATACAGTATACATATGTGTACATATATAAAAATTTAGGAAATCATGTGCCTGTTGTGTTGGTGTGTGTGTCAGAGGTGGGAGAGAGGGAAGGTGGGGGCAGGGAGAAAGGGGGAGAGAAGTGTGTCCGTGGATGGTAGGGACTGGGTAGGGATAGGGAGACAGGGAGTGGGGATGGGAAGACAGGGAGTGGCTATGTGGGTCTGTGTATCTCTTTCATCCTTGTGTTGACTCAGGTTTGATTACTAACATGGTGTGAAATGAAACCTTAATTGCAGTTTCACAGCTTTGTTAGCACTTAAGCTTATCACTAACAAATTCTCTTGCAAGAGATTTACCTAAAAATTCTGTGTAAAATTACAACCAGAACATTGTGTTTGCCATACAAAATAATAGTTATAAAAAAAAAAAAAATCTGTGATCAAAACAGACCATGTCTTAAACTACTCTTTTACTAATCCTAAAGGAGTATGAAATGTTTTTGGTGCTATATAGTTACCCAAAGAAGCAGTTTCACTTTGCTTATTTAATAATTATTGTGTGGACTAAGATTGAACACAGGAAGTGAAGAATGGCTGAGCCAGTTGTAGTGGTAGTAGTAATTTAGGTAAGCAGAAACTAATGATCCAAATTGGAAATAGACCAGGGCATTGGGTATTAACACCATCCCATTATGAAAAGTCTCATGAGATGTCAGATGACCTCAAGAGACTTGCACTTTTGTTTGTAAGGACCTTTGTAAGATTGTTCTAAGACACTTTGAGAAATAAACTATAATATTGCTTATCAGTAAATGTGATAGAAATTACTTTTCTACTCAATTGTAAAACAAATGATTTTAGACCCTGAATCAATCAGATGAAATGAACTCTTAGGTTAGAATGCTCTATTCCTTTTTAAATATCAAAATCTTTAGTATTTCTTAAACTTAAGACCCTGAACCTTTTTAAACATTTCTGTATGAGAAGATAAACTTTCATATTCTTCCAGTACTTCTATGATGTTTTTTCTCCAATCCCTGTGTTCTTTGCTGACAACAGCAATTGTATGTACTTTGCGAGGTCAATAAATGCTGATTTCTGCAAAATGAAAGCTCTTATGAAATGAGCTTTGTTGTGAAGAGGAAGCAGAAAGAATGAGGCAATTGAATGAGAAGTATTGCAAGGGATTATTTAAAAGTGTGAGTCAGAAACCAAATTAATATTACTTCCCTTGGGTCTCCCCAGTCTTCATATGTATATTGTCATTTATTTTGGCTTACCTGGTTTGTTTATCTAGAAATGTGGATGGTAGCAAATTTGCATTGTCAAATTCTCTCTTTTCTCATAGCCCAGAGCTAAATACATATGCTTGTAACTATAGTTCTTATTTTCAGAAAAAATGTGCTAAAAAATTTTAAGCCATGTAATTTAGGGTTACAAAATAGATAGCACTTAGTGAAGGAAGGTTGACCCTATAGTGTATCTTTATTTATCCCATGATGTCTAATTAACTGAAATCTACTTTTTAAAATTCCTTTTGGGATACAAAGCCTTATGAATTGTACTATAACCTGTTTAATTCTGATTAATTAGTTTTCCTATTTAAATGAGGAGCTCAGTGACCAAAGAAGTTATTTCTTGTAGTGTTTTTTAAATGATAGAATTTAGAAATTATTATGTGGTAAAACTAGACCAACTATGAGGTTGAGGGAATTTTAGTTATGAGGTTTTTGGTGTTTATTAAACTGCTTGGTTTGGAGAGTGGGCAGAAAGGTAAGAGGAACATTTTGAAATTATGCCCTACAGTTTTCAATCTTTTGTCAGCTTTTTGTCATGCTGTAGATGACTGTAATTTGAAACTGGAAATGTGAAAGATTTGTGGATTGGATGATTCACATACTGTTGGATTTTCCACATGGCTTAAATTCTTCATAGAAACAGTTTTACAGACACATAGCAAGAGGACAGGGTAATATTTATTCCATAGGACTTGAGACAACAGTGACCTGTGCTCTAAAAAGGTGAAAGTACGGTTTTATTCAACATTATAAAAAATTGCCTTATATGCTTTATTTTACTACTTACATTTCAGTGTTTTGATGTGGTATTTTCAATGTTGACTAAAAGTAACTGGGTGTGTTGACAGAACCACAGAAAAAAATTGAACTTGTGTTGCTAAATAAAATTTAAGTACTACTTTTAAAAATAAAACTTTACCTTCATAGACTGTTATGTATGATCTGTGTTTCCATGAGGAAATGTTGATTAAGTAGTTTCCATTTTGGTATTACAGTATGTCCTGTTGTAAGTTGCTGACTGGAAAATTTTTTTAAGTAAGAGAAGCAGCTCAGCTTAAACCCTTAGTTTTTATTACGGCAGACACCAGAAATAGAAATCTACCAACAATTTTATAATCTATTAAATTTCTCCGTATCTCAGAATAAGTTACTTTTGAAAGTTTTAAACAAGGTTGTTGACTATAGAATTGAATTACCTTTGTATATCCTTGTACATGAAGGGTCCTTTGTACTTGAGCTACTGAATACACGTCTGCTGTTTTTTTCAAAAAAGTAAGCCTAGAGTAAATGACAAAATTTTCTGTTTAGTATAGAGATGTTGTTATGTGAGAGATATTGTTAATCTAACAAACTAATTAAATACAATTCTGACAAAACTTGTTTATATGTAAAATTTAACGGAATAGACTTATTTTGGATGAAACAAAAAGTCTTAAAAAATCTGTTTTCTCTTAAATGAGTAATAATCTTTGGAATTTTTGACGGTATTTGGTTCTCCTTGATAACAAAAGGATCAGGATTTGTAATATTAGTAAACGTATGTAAGATAAGTTTTTGAGGATACTTGAATTTTGATGTCAGCTTACAAGTGCAGTAATTCAATATTGAAATTAAGTCTTAGCCTTTGAATTATTCTAACAGAGGCTGCAGAGTGTGGTTTTTGTTTTCTGAATAGATGTTTTAAGTTTCTTGTTCAGTGCTTGTTTGTCAAAAGAAGAAGAAGAGGAGGGCAACTCATATAGCTGCTGTTTTATATGAAGTTAAGGCTCTAGTTGGGCTCCTTTAAAATCACTGCAGATGGTGACTGCAGCAATGAAATTAAAAGACGCTTACTCCTTGGAAGGAAAGTTATGACCAGCCTAGATAGCATATTCAAAAGCAGAGACATTACTTTGCCAACAAAGGTCCATCTAGTCAAGGCTATGGTTTTTCCAGTGGTCACGTATGGATGTGAGAGTTGGACTGTGAAGAAAGCTGAACGCCGAAGAATTGATGCTTTTGAACTGTGGTGTTGGAGAAGACTCTTGAGAGTCCCTTGGACTGCAAGGAGATCCAATCAGTCCATTCTAAAGGAGATCAGCCCTGCGGTGTTCTTTGGAGGGAATGATGCTAAATTTTGGCCACCTCATGCAAAGAGTTGTCTCATTGGAAATGACTCTGATGATGGAAGGGATTGGGGGTAGGAGGAGAAGGGGACAACAGAGAATGAGATGGCTGGATGACATCACCAACTCGATGCACATCAGTTTGGGTGAACTCCGGGAGTTAGTGATGGACAGGGAGGCCTGGCATGCTGCACTTCATGGGGTGGGTTGCAAAGAGTCAGACACGACTGAGTGACTGAACTGAAATGAAGGCTCTAGTCTGTGTTAAGTAGCTATGGAATCTTTATCACATTGTAATAGTTTTGGTACATGGCATGATCAATAATTTTTACTTTGAAAAGCTGGTATTTTTACATTTTAATAAAATTAGTTTTTTATTTTTAAACCAATGAATATTGTATTGTAAAGGGATTGGGCTTTCCCAATGGTTCAAAGGGTAAACAATTCCACCTGCAATGCAGGAGACTCCGGTTTGATCCCTGGGTTAGGAAGATCTCCTGGAGAAGGAAATGGCAATCCACTCCCGTATTCTTGCCTGAGAATTCCACGGACAGAGAAGCCTGGTGGGTTACAGTCCATGGATCGCAGAGTCAGACACAACTGAGTGACTAACACTTTCACATAAAGAGAATAGAAGCATGAGTAGCACTTGGAAAGAAAAGCTGTTGTTGGTAGTCTGATAATGTGGTACTCTAATTTAAACTTATGCTTTCAGAGAATTAAATTTGGACTTTGACATCATTTAGAAGTAAGAATTATGTCCATTTTCAAGAAAAACCCAGGAAATAAACCATAAAGTGAAGATTAATTTTTATTTCAGAACACAGTGAAGATTTAACTTTTAAAGTGTCTTCTAACCATTCAAAGCAAACCTTTCATTTATCAAGTTAAAATTAAATTGGTCATAATGACGTACCATATATTATATATATTAGTATGTCATATCATGTTTATAAAGTTAATAATGTGCTTCAAAATAATAGCTAAAACATGTAAGCCTTAATTATTGAACAAGGAAATTAAAATACTGTTCATGAATACAGTCAAGATTGATTCATTTTACCTTTTAGGCTTAGCAGAATATTTTAATAGTAGCATTTCATTTTCTATCAGTAAAAACATACTTTTGTTTGAACTGTTAAGAAATTATACAAATCAGTATGACTTTAAATGTTGTAAAGAGGGTGTAGAATGTACTTGGAGTTTTAATCATTATTTTAAAAATGTTTTGAAAGGTACATTAAAGCTAACAATATATTTGAATTGGACTTTAAATTGTATTAAAGATTTGGTAGTGTGCCTGAATTTTAATTACAAAGTAGTGACTGAGTTCAGATCAATGCCTCTGACTTCTGATAAGCAAAATAGAGGAACTTCTCTTTTTTATGTGTTGAAAGGTATAAAAACATCATTTTACTTCTTAACAGTTTGCTATATAGATGTTGGTGAATACCAAACTGTTACTGAACCTGTGTAAATAACCACATGACTACAGTTCAGATCACTGATATTTTTGTTCTGTAAGTTCTTATAAAAGTATACTGTAATCTTTTGAAACTATTTACTGGTTGTAACAAAGATACAGTGACTTTTAGAAGATTTGGAAAGTACAGAAAAATTGAAAATGCCATTTACCAAGATACGTTAACTACATTTTCACATTTTGATGTTGATTTTATTCCTGCTGTTTTTCATGTGTATATATAATATATTATACATGTTTATACCAACATATAAATGGAGAGCATGCTGCTTCTCAAATGGTGTTAGATTTTAACGTTGGAAATACTGGTTCTTTATAATCATATTTACATGCTATAGCTAGAATTTATAGGGAAACATAGTTTTTGCTTTAAAGAAGAAGTTGGTAAAGTTTTCCTGAAAACTTTGGGGCCAGATAGTAAAATATTTTAATCTTTGCAGGGCCTGAGCAAAATTCAGGATACAGATTCTCATAACCATTTGAACTCTAACCATTTAAAAAATGTAAAAACCATCCTTAACTTGTGAGACTTAAAAAAAGTTAGCTGTCTGGATTTGGCCCATCAGATGTGTTAATAGTTTAACACATTGTGCTTTAGAAGACTGTTTGCCTGTATTTTATTTATATATCAATGTGTGTGTGTGTGTGTGTGTGTGTGTCTTTAAGAGTTATTGACATTACTACCTCAAGAGCACTGAGCCAGCCTCTGTTAAAAACCCAAGGAACCAAACTGAAATGGTAGTCTTACTGCTTCAGGAAGCAGTTTGCTGCTTCCTAGAGGGAGTGCTGACCCTGACTTAGTAAAATATGGTACTTGTTGTCTCTGGAGTAGAAGAACTGGCTGAGCTTAGAAGTGAGCATTATTCAGCCTTTACAGGAAATAGGAAAGTGTTAAACTTGGGTCTGATGCTAGATGAGGATATTGTGTGGGAGATGTTGGACCTACCTGAAGGTGTTATTTAGCTTTAAAATGTTAAGGCTGCCCTTCCAAATCTAGTTTTCCGTGACCTGGCTGTGTTCCCTTTTTAGTATCCATTTTTCTAACCTCAGAGACAAAGCTAAATTATTTTATATGAACATTATTATATTATATGAATGTTATATTATTAAGTTACATATGAATGTAAAGGGGAAAAGATGAAAAAGATAGGAAAAAATAAGCTAAAGTAAATGTCAAAAAAGTACTTTTTCTTGTCTTATCCTAAGATAATGATGAATCTTAAAATGTATCCAGGAGGGAAATACTGCCGTTGGTATTGCAATGATACTGTTTATTGTTAAGTTTAGTTTTTGTGCATGTGTGTAAATATTATAGTTTCTGTTTTCGTTTTATGTGCAAAGCTTTTCCAGTTAACTCTTGTCATTATTTATGGTACCTTCAGTGAAAGAAATGTGTTTGGAGCAGAACAGTAAATTTAAAGTAAGATTGCTGTATCCCTAATGATAGGATACAAAAGCCTGTGTTGTGCCTCTGTTTTTGGGACATATTCACAGACTTACTTAGAGACTCACAGGACTTATAAATGAAGCTTATTCAAAGCAAGCTTTGTATTAAGATAATTTTTCTTTATTATGTTTGTATTTGATAGGAACATTTAGAGGGACAGGATGCTTGTGTTTTTATTTGCCCTTTAACCAGCAATTTAAAAATAGTGAATCCACACATTTGAGTGGTAAATTCTAGATTGAATTTCATAGCTTGTGTTGCCTGTAATACTGTAAGTACTTATTTTAATAAGAAAAAAAGTTATAATTAGTTTTTAACATGGAGAGATTTGCTGTTTTTAATACTGGTCTGCATATCTCTTGGCCTATAGCATCCTGCCTGCAGAATTTGCAACATAGTGGTATGTATTTCTCAGTGGGCCAGTGTGTTCTTCTTGGAGTGCATTTTGGAATACTGCCAAACTTTTAAGAATTTATTAATAACTTTGACCATAACACCTAAATTAAAAATTTCTCATCACTCTTGAGATTTGTTTACTAAATTCTCAGGCGTTTGCTTTAAGTTTCCAGGCCCCTTATATGGGACTGGGTCATGGAATGAAATGTATATTACTGATCCATTGCCTCACTCACTAAATTGTTTTTCCACTAATGGTAAAAGATTTGAACTGACTTATATGTCCATCTTTCCCTGATTCCTTTGCCTTTTTTTCTCTCTTTGGCCCTCATCAATCCTCCCTTCCCATCCAGTGAGTGTGTCTTCACGCTGGGCAAGATTGAGTGGTTGTCCATATCTAGGGACATAGGAAAAAAGCTGAATATTAAACTTGCATAGAAATGTATTAAATTTGTGACCTTATGTTATCTTCCATGTGATTGTAATTGCTATGTTATACTTTATTAACTTAGATTCAATTCAGAATTTTAATTGGTTAACAGTAGTATGGGCTGATTTAAATAAAGTTTGGAGGAAGTAAGATCTCATTAGTATGCATTATAAAAATGTCTTCTTTAGTCTGTGGATACAGAGACCTGCCTACTAATTAAATGATGATGGTCTAAACATTTAAGACACATTTAGGGTTAATAAATTTTTATGGCAAAGCATTTAATATTTTTTAAAGAAATGAAGAGCAATACTAATTTTTATATACCTCAATTTGTTTGAAATTCTTTTGCCAAACCACAAAGTTGAATCTCATATAAATAAATAGTTGTATTATAGTGCTCCTTTTAAATTTATGGTCATTGACTAATACATGTACAAGAGTTGATGGTCATAACACTTAGAATGGAGAAAAAGAAGTTGGTTGAAACAGGTCCACGGAGTTTTTAGAGTATTATAGAGATAGACACTTTTGTTGATGATTCCCTTCGTTTAAAAAAAAATTGACCTCCTTAAACTTTAAGTCTTGCTTCAAATCTAAGCCCACTTAAATTTTATTGACATATTCTTTCTGCTTTTGACCTTTTTTGTTGTTTTTTAAAACTAAATTTTAAAACTTTTAATTTCTCAGTCAGGAGCCAGTTTGGAAGAGTTTAAGGATCATTGTTTGAAAGAAAATATGTCTTTAATGATTTTAATTTGAGTCTACTACTGGAAGTTATTTAACATTTCATTAGAAATAAAAGATCAACAGGAATGGTAAATATCTGTGTAAATATCATAGATTGAGTTCTTTAAAATATATTTGATAGTTACCAAGAATGACAACATTATGCGTTTTTCAATGAACATAGTGTAATACATCTATTAAGTGGTAAAATACTCATTCTAAGTAGATACTGAAAGATTCAATATTAATATGTATATTGTTGTCTCTGCAACCACTGTTTACAAAATATGATTTAGAATCACAATGGATAAAGTGGAACTTAAAAAATGCTAAATACAAAAGGGAACTAGCAGAAAACAAACACTGAAATGGTAGACATAAATTTTCACCTGTCAGTAATTACTTTAAAATTTTAAATGCTTTAATCATATCAATTAAAAGAGATCATTCAATTCAGTTCAGTTGCTCAGTCATGTCTAACTCTTTGCGACCCCATGAATCGCAGCACACCAGGCCTCCCTGTCTATCACCAACTCCCGGAGTTCACTCAAACTCATGTCCATCGAGTCAGTGATGCCATCCAGCCATCTCATCCTCTGTCGTCCCCTTCTCCTCCTGCCCCCAATCCCTCCCAGCATCAGTCTTTTCCAATGAGTCAACTCTTCGCATGAGGTGGCCAAAGTACTGGAGTCTCAGCTTCAGCATCATTCCTTCCAAAGAACACCCAGGGCTGATCTCCTTCAGAACGGACTGGTTGGATCTCCTTGCAGTCCAAGGGACTCTCAAGAGTCTTCTCCAACACCACAGCTCAAAAGCATCAATTCTTTAGTGCTCAGCTTTCTTCACAGTCCAACTCTTACATCCATGCATGACCACTGGAAGAACCATAGCCTTGACTAGACGGATCTTTGTTGGCAAAGTAATGTCTCTGCTTTTGAATATGCTGTCTAGGTTGGTCATAACTTTTCTTCCAAGGAGNACAGTTCAAAAGTGTCAATTCTTCGGCGCTCAGCTTTCTTCACAGTCCAACTCTCACATCCATACATGACCACTAGAAAAACCATAGCCTTGACTAGATGGACCTTTGTTGGCAAAGCAATGTCTCTGCTTTTGAATATGCTATCTAGGTTGGTCATAACTTTTCTTCCAAGGAGTAAGCGTCTTTTAATTTCATGGCTGCAATCACCATCTGCAGTGAATTATGTACTAGCTGATCACAAGCCCTGAGACTCTCCTCCCACACAAGGCCTTTAAAAAATGCTTTCTTGAAACTTATTGGGGAGTTCAAGTGTTTGGGACATGAGCTGCTTTGAACTCCTTGCTTGGAGCCCTTCAATAAACACTGCACTTCTCTTCAACAAACCTCGTGTCAGTAGACTTTTTTTTACTGTGAATGAGAGAGTGAGTGGAACCAAGTTTGGTTTGGTAACAAGTTTATATATATATATAAATCTGGGCAAGATGTTAAAAATTACTCTTGTACTTATTCTGAGGTTCATGATATTGGTATGTGTGTTTTGGGTGCTTCAATTATGTTTAGAAGTCAGTTATCAGTTTAAAGGTGAACAATAAAGAAGAAATTAGGTTTAGAACAGGTTTTCAATTGTTGTTGCTGTTCAGTCTCCAAATCGGGTCCAACTCTTTGCAACACCATGGGCTGCAGAACAGCAAGCCTTTCTGTCCCTCACATCTCCCAGAGTTTGTCCAAGTTCATGTCCATCGAGTCGGTGATGCCATCCAACCATCTCGTCCTCTGTAGTCCCCTTCTCCTTCTGCCTTCAATCTTCCTGGCATCAGGGTCTTTTCCAGTGAGTCAGCTCTTTGCATCAGGTGGTCAAATATTGGAGCTTCAGCTTCAGCATCAGCCCTTCCAATGAATATTCAGGGTTGATTTTCTTTAGGATGGACTGATTTCATCTCCCTGCTGTCGATGGGTGTAAAGGCGCTCTCAAGAGTCTTCTCCAGTACCACAGTTCGAAGAAATCAGTTCTTCAGTATTCAGCCTTCTTTATGATCCAACTCTCACTTCCATACATGACTACTGGAAAGACCATATCTTTGACTATACAGACCTTTGTCAGCAAAGTGATGTCTTTGCTTTTTAACACACTGTCTGGGTTTGTCATAGCTTTCCTTCCAAGAAGCACTTGTCTTCTAGATTTCAGGTATACAGTCACAATCCATAGTGATTTTAGAGCTGAAGAAGAGAAAATCTGTCATTGCTTTCACCTTTTCCCCTTTATTTGCCATGAAGTGATGGGACTAGATGCCATGATCTTAGTTTTTTTAATATCGAGTTTTAAGCCAGCTTTTTCACTCTTCTCTTTCACCTTCATCATGAGACTCTTCAGTTCCTCTTCACTTTCAATACAAACTTTTATTTCAAGATTTTCAATAAACCTTATCAATTTGCCAATGGAGTTGAGTATTAGTTGTTTTAAGGCCACGTGCCTAAAATGTAACCTTTTAAGATCCCTGGATGCAGGAATGAATTGGGACATTCTATCACATAGAGTATCTGTGAGAGCATTTATGCAATAATGAAAGTCTTCTTTCTATTTGTTTTATTGAATTAAAGATTACATTTACAGATGCCAAAGAGGTATGCTTTCCTGGATCAGTTTGCTCTTTACTTCCTAGTTGGGTAACAAGATTACATAAAAATAGATCTGTGTTTTAGTCAACTGAGTTACACAAGAGGGTTCCATAAGTGAGGCTTTCAAAAATGACCTCTTTCTCCTTCAGGACTTTGCCTAGATTAGAGGTCGGCAAATTTTTTCTGTGAAGGGCCAGAAAGTAAGTATTTTCACTTTGACAGTCACTTGACTGTGTTGCAGATACTAAAACTCTGCCATTGTAGCCATAGAAAATACAAAGATGAATGAGGGGCTTTATTCCAATAAAACTTTATTTACAGCAGGGTACAGGTCAGATCATTTAGGAAAAGAAATATCTGATATGTTCAATTTGTTTCCATCATTTCCATCTGCCATCATTCTTAAAATCAAATATAGTGTACTTAAAATATTAATAATTTATTTTGATTTACTTAAAAGAAATTTTGTAACTTAAAGTTGCACAAGTGCTTTACTATCTCATAATTAGAACATAAGGGTGAGATTTACATAACAACATGAAGGTACTTAGTGCTGCTGGACTGTACAGTTAAATACGGTTAAAATAGTATGTTTTATATTATATGACTTTTACCACAATTAAAAAAAAATTAAAAACAAGAACACTTGTAGAGACAAGAATTCTTTGGACTGGGTGCTTCTTGGATCTCTCGTTTCTCTTCTCATTTCATCTGTGATCCCCTACCCTCAAATTAATATTAACTACTCCCTTCCCATTCCACCCCCACACAATAGGACTATGGTGAGCTGAACATCTCAAGTTTCCTGAGAGGATAAATTAAATAGAAACCATCAGAGAGTAGATATTTCTATGGCTAACAACATACCAAATCTAGAAANGTGTGTGTGTGTGTGTGTGTGTAACTAAATCAGTAATAATTAGCAGCATTGAACATCTTTTCATGTGCATTTTGGCCATCTCTATATTTTCTTTGGAGAAATAGGTATTCAGATCTTCTGTCCATTTTTTATTGCGTTGTTTGTTTTATTTTATATTGAGCTATATGAGTTGTTTATATATTTTGGAGATCAATCCTTTGTTGGTTGCATTGTTTGCAAATACTTTCTCACGTTCTGTAGGCTGCCCTTTTGTCTTGTTTATGGTTTCCTTTGATGTACAAAAGATTTTAAGTTTAATTAGGTCTCATTTGTATTTTTATTTCCATTACTGTAGAAGATGGATCCAAAAAATTATTGTTCCAGTTTATGTGAGAGAGTGTCCTACCTGATTTTTTCCTCTCAGTGTTTTATAATATCCAGTCTTACCTTTAAGTCTTTAATGCATTTTGAGTTTATTTCTGAGTATGGTGTTAAAAAATGCCCTAATTTCATTCTTTCATGTGTAGCTCTCCAGTGTGCCCAGCACCACTTATTGAAGAGATTGTCTTTTATCCATGTGTATTCTTGCCACCTTTGTCATAGAGTAATCGACATACGTGTGTGGGTTTATTTCTGGCTTTCGATCCTCTGACATTGATTTATATATTTGTTTTTGTGCCTGTACTGTATGTAATGCTTTGATGAATGTAGCTTTGTAGCATAGTCTGAAGTCAGGAAGTCTGATTTCTCCAGCTCCGTTTTTCTGTCTCCAGATTGTTTGGGCTATTTGAGGTCTTTGTGTTTCAGTATAACTCATACAGATCAATATCAAATAAAAATTAATTTTACTATGTAATAATTTACCTAATATAATTTTTTAAAGAGTTAAAAATAGAAGTTAGGGAAAATGGACAGGGAGCATGGTAATATGGACCAGAATTGCATGAAAATTCAGGAATTTGTTTCTGACTGAAGGTAAAGTGCTGGTGTTAAGGATACTGTTTTCTACATAGTAAAGTCAGTTACAAGTTATTATTTTAAAAGACATATTTATATAACAGTGTTTCATTTCATGTTTTACTAAACTTCTAATTTTTGTTTTTAATTTAGAATGTTTATTCACCTGTGTAGTAAAATTTGAAAGAAAAAACATATGTATATAAAATCTATGACCAATGTTCATTTTGACCTTTATAAGCTACCTTACTTCTTGGGTCTTAATTTTTTTTAGAGAAGAATAACAACACATGTCTAAATAATATATGAATCAAAGAAGAAATCTCAAGAGAAATTTTAAATTATTTTGAGCTTAATGAAAGAAAACAATTTATAAAAATTTGTGGGATTCAGTGAAAATAGTGCTCAGATAGAAATTTATAGCATTGAATGCATATATTAGAAGAATTATCTACAATCAATAGTAGAAGCTTCTACCTCAGGAAACTAGAAAAAGAAAGGCAGATTAAATTCAAAGTAAGTAGAAGAAAAGAAATAATAAAAATGATAGCAGAAATAAATCTATGAATTTGAAAATAGGAAGTCAATAGAGAAAAATCAAGAAAACCAAAAGCTGTTTCTTTGAAAAGACAAAGACTGCTGAACCTGATGCTTTTCTAATACCATTTTTCAGAGTCTTTTGTTTTTATTATCTATATCTTTTTATTAATGATTTCTGATTCTGCACATTAAGACTGATTATTATCCCTACTGTAACATTTGCCATGACCAGGGCTTGCTTGAACTTCTGTTTCTTCTTTTTTGTCCTTTACCACTGCATTTCTACCTTAGTGCTTTATTTTGCAGGTATACATTTAATATGTGAGTGTAGCCATATTTTTTCTAGCCTTAAGTTTTACTTTTTTTCCTGAAATTCTTCTAATGCATTAATCATATTTCAGTGTCCAGAAATCCCACAAGTTTTATTGGTTGAACTGTGGTGTTGGAGAAGACTCTTGAGAGTCCCTTGTACTGCAACGAGATCTGAGCAGTCCATTCTGAAGGAGATCATCCCTGGGATTTCTTTGGAAGGACTGATGCTAAAGCTGAAACTCCAGTACTTTGGCCACCTCATGCAGAGTTGACTCATTGGAAAAGATTCTGATGCTGGGAGGGATTGGGGGCAGGAGGAGAAGGGGACGACAGAGGATGAGATGGCTGGATGGCATCACTGACTCGATGGACGTGAGTCTGAGTGAACTCCGGGAGTTGGTGATGGACAGGGAGGCCTGGCGTACTGCGATTCATGGGGTCGCAAAGAGTCGGACACGACTGAGCAACTGAACTGAACTGACTGATACGTTTCATGTCAGTTTTAAACATCAGCCTGCGATTCTTCAGTAAGCATTTCATGAAAAAGGTCCTGCTCCTGTATAGTTGAATCATAATTCTCATGACAAAGAAAATTAATAGCAGTTACTCTAATACTGCTCCTATTTATATCTCTTAAATTGTCCCAAAAGATTTAAAACACTTTTCCTTGCAGTTGACCTTGTAAAGAAAACACCTTTCTAGTGGAATGGCTTTCTAGTAGAATGGCTCGCATTCTGGACTTGTCTGATTTTCCTTGATGTGTCATTTAATCTGTTCCACTATCTCCCATCTTTCCTGAAACATTCATGAAACATCTTTTGACAGTAAAACTTTGTAATTGATGTTATATATAGCATCAGGAGGCACATACTATTGAATGACTAGTTCTTTTTTTTTTTTTTTTGAATGACTAGTTCTTAATTTGAGCTGTTCACATAGTTTGTCCTGAGAGTTGTCTGTCTTATAAGGTTTCAAGGGGAAAGATAGAAGGGAAGAAATGCTATTGTCCCTTGAGAGTAAGAGTGGGTACAAGTATAGAATGTTTTGTAACATCTCTAGTGTTACCATCCGGGGAAGGCAATGGCACCCCACCCCAGTACTCTTGCCTGGAAAATCCAATGGACGGAGTAGCCTGGTGGGCTGCAGTCCATGGGGTCACTAACAGTCGGACAGACTGAGCGACTTCACTTTCACTTTTCTTTTTCATGCATTGGAGAAGGAAATGGCAACCCACTCCAGCATTCTTGCCTGGAGAATCCCAGGGATGGGGGAGCCTGGTGGGCTGCCGTCTATGGGGTCACACAGAGTCGGACACGACTGAAATGACTTAGCAGCAGCAGCAGTGTTACCATCTGGACTGAGGGAGAGTATGAAAGAGAGGGATTAGTGAGTCTTGAATTTCAAATGTGGTTATTTTGAGTTTGAAAAGTAAGGTCTCTTTCTCCATTTCTTGTATACAGTATTTTCTTTGTCTGCATTCAGAAGTCAGTCCTGGAGTTCAAGTTAACATTCTTGAGGTGTCACCTTTCAAGGTGACAGTGTTTCTCCAGAAGAGAAAAACTGAGAGCTAACTCTTTGGCAAAGACATGGTGATCATGGTACTGTTTGGGAGATGGGTGGGTGGGTGTTCCTCATGACCCATAGGAGAAACCAGAAACTTCTTCCACTTTTCACTCTCTAGAAAACTGAGCACATAGAGGAGTAACCAAATATGCCTTCAAAGAAATAACATTTTCTTTTTCCTCTCTAGGTGATCACCCGTGAAGCCGTATTTGATCACAGTTATGTTTAAGATGACTTAACTTATCAAGTCTATTAAAACAAAACTATAGTCCACCTGAAAAGTGAAAGTGCTAGCCGTTCAGTTGTGTCCAGCTCTTCGCAACCCTATGGACCATAGCTCGCCAGGCTCCTCTGTCCATGGAATTCTCCAGGCAAGAGTACTAGAGTGGGCTGCCATTTCCTTCTCCAGTAATCCACCTAACCTCTATATATTTTGTATTTATAAACTCAGTATCACTTTACATGAAGACACCTACCAGTATTGATTGGCTTCAGTTAACTGACTCTGTCATTTTGACTAGGAAAAAACAGTTGCCAGTCAAGCATGTCATTTCTGAAGTCCTACACAGATATATCCCCATCTAAATAGAAAACTAACTGATTTGAGATAAGTTCCTAAAAGCTTTTCTTTTGACTGACAAACTGTCAGTCTAAAGGGAAACACGCTTTCCATTCAGTAAGTCTCTATGAAAGCTTTGAGTTTGAACAGATAAAGTAAAGCAAGCATGGTCTATGGATCTTCTCATGCTGTACTACTTATACATAATATTTAGTACTCTGTGGATAGTGACTGATTCACATTAATCTTTTATCATGTTCACATCTGGGAAATCAAGAGCATGTGAACTCTGCATCTGAGAAAAGAGGATCAATTTTGAAGACAATGAATTGGATTGGTAAGCTGAGAATTCACCATTTAAAAACAATATACTTTTCCCAGAGTTAACAGTTAACAGAAAACTTAGAAATATCCATTCTTCTACAAGAGGAACATGATTATTTCATGAGGGCTCATATATGAGAAATTTAACCAACATTCATTCATTTCTGAAAACTTTTCAGCAAACCCCAACTTTATGGGTTGATATAACCTGAAGGTAGTGTGTTATAGGGTAATGGATAACTGTGATCGTTCTCATTCAAGGTAGTTGTTCTATGAAGTCATCATGGATACTGAATTAACAAATACTGAACCCATTGTTCCTAGAAGTAGTACAGGATTAGGTTCCTGCAAACCTTTTGTCACATTTATTAACTGATCATGTGTAACTTTGTCTTATGTATGCTTGTGCTTAAAGACTCCTTATTTAATATATTCTGTTGATTCATTAACATTGAACTCTTGGTCAGTGACACTATCTCATGCCTGAAAGTAGGCATATCTAACACATATATTTTCTCCATTAAGCACATCATAAACTTCTTTTGCTTTGAAACACTAGATAGCACTTGATGGCTTGAGAGCCATTTTCAGCAGTGAAATCACCAATAAAAATTTAAGGACAAAAATCCAATAAGCATTTCACTTAAATAGTCTGCAAGAAGGATACTTGTTTATAGTATGAGACCTGAAACAAGAAGGCCTTGTTTGGCCTCAGTTGGAAATGTGCATGTTGGGTATTCCCAGTTTTTGCTTCTTTGCATATGTCCGTAAATGACTGGAAAGACCGGCCACAATACAAATACGTAAGTAGGCAAATTTGCAGATGTAGAATCCATGAATAATGAGAATCAACAGAATCTAATGATCCTTGGGTACCTATACAGGAGAGGAAGGAGCTAAATATGTTACTTCTCTTCTATGCTTTCAGTGTCCTCATCTCTCCTTACTTGGTTGGTCTTACAAGCAAACTTAGATTTGAATAGAACTTTTTATCAGTTTCCATTTGACAAAGGCTTGTTCACTCAGGCTGCTCATGTGGTAATATATCAATCTGCCTTTACTCTTAAGGGCTTGATGGGCTATTCATCCTTCTTGAGGAAAATAGCTTATGATATTGGTGATGAAATTCCTTTAAGGATTGACTCTCACTTCAATTTATAATGAACTGAAATTCTGACTTTATATAAACAATTACATAGTTTTTTCCATTCTCTCCTGAGAATATTAATAATTAAAAATCCAACCAAAATCTAAACATAAGACTTAACATTTATTTATTTTTCCCAAACTCATTTGTTCATTTTTTTTAAAGTTTCACATTGTGAGTTTATACTCAGTTCTCTTAACTTTTCAGCAAAATTTAGAAATTCATTTTAATCGTAAAAGTATGAGCTATGCCATGTGTTATTTTAGTGGACTAGTTTTCTTCTGTTTATTGACAATGTTTTATGCTTATTTTTGTACCTAGGAGATAGATACCAGCTGCGTAATATAAAATCACTATCACTCTACTGGTTTTTGGGAAATCCTTCTTTTCTGAGATTTATGATCAGTATGACATCCTTAGAAAAGCATTATTCTATTGACACTTCTCAGTATTTTTGGGAAACAAAAATAGGTACAGCAACAGCAAAGTGTTAGTCGCTCAGTTGTGTCCAACTCTTTGCGATTTCATGGACTGTAGCCTGCCAGGATCCTCTGTCCATGGATTTCTCCAGGCAAGAATACTGTAATGGGTTGCCATTCCTTTTGCCAGGGGATCTTCCTGACCCAGGAATCGAACCTGGGTCTCCTGCCTTGCAGGCAGATTCTGTACCATCTGAGCCACTAGGGAAGCCCCACAGCAGCAGCAGAAATATGATGAAATATTTGAAGAACACTTAATTATGCAAAGTTAAATAAACTTTCTTAGTATAGGACTTCTTAGTATTCATGTACATTTTTATCTCTCAGAGGAACTCTAATATTACATGTACTATGTATATGTCCTGCATATGTTTACTAAATTATAGGAATATGGAATGCTTTCTGAGAGGTAGCTTGAGGGATTAATGCTCTATGGAATAAACCTGGGGAAGTGCTGGCTTTGATAAGTCTCAGTACAACTCCCTCCCGTAGATCTCGTTTCTGCTTTTGCAGCAAAACAAAATGAATTTATTTCCTCTTCTATATATAATAGCCCTTTGAGTATTTTAAAGAAGCTGTCACTCTATAAGCTTTTATTTAACAGGTGAAATGCCTTTCTCCTTGGATTTTTACTGGTACTCTTATTTCTAGACCTCTTATCAAACCTGTGATATTTTATTGGACATACTGGTGTCACCTTTATTAGACTAGAGATTAAAATGACTAGGAATGCCCACCCCTTTATATTGGTTGCAGTGTTTAGCACAGTACTGTGCATGTACTGTGTACTTAGTTAATATTTTGCAAATTGGAATTAATCTTTTTGTCATTTTAATTATATTATTCTGTCTCCACAGTAAGTCTAAGGGAATCAGTGGTATATTAGATGTTTGGCATTTTGCAGTGAGATCAGGTAGGGTTTTTACTCTAATTAAACAGTAACTCTATGTCAAAAATTATGGTTTTGCCAGTACTTCATTTAAGATTGCTATTTAAAATGCTTGAGAAAAAAACCACAAGAAACAAAAATGAGATTTTGGCAATTAACAATCTGGATGAGGCATATTTAGTGTCATATTTGTTAGATCTTTTTTTCTAGGTAAATACTTTTGGTAATTGCTCCATAGTGGTGTGTCATTACGAGGTTAATGAAATCTCTTTCAGAGTTTAGCTTTTCTTTTAGAGTCTAGACATTGTTTTCTGTAAAGTATAGGTAATTTACATCCTATAATTATGTTAAGCATCACATCTGAATTTTTTTTTTTAAAGAAAATTAAGTATCTGGCACATAACTAAATATTTTTCTGCAAGAAACAGTAAACTTTCAGGTCAAATAAAGCTACTTTATTATGATCTTCCAACATTAAAATCCATTCAGAAAGGTAAGTATAGGTCAGTATTTTCTGCCTTTCTCTACAGTTATTTGCAGGAAGGCATTCTTAGCAAACTGAGATCATGCCTTCCATTTGACATGTGAGTTATTGTCCCCACCAACATGTTCTACTCTTTGGAAGGAAACAGTAAAGTCAGTAAAAATGTAAACTGAGAGATTTATTCAAGAGAGTTTTCTCAAGTACACTGAGTATTCTCCACTTTGTAATAACAGGAAAAATGATACACTAAGAGGAAGAATGATGAATTGTTGTTCTACCATTAACAGTTAATATTCTACATGTCTCTTTACCTTTGTAGACCTAGGTTGTTTACTTTGTAAAATGAGGAGGCAGTTTTAGATCATCCTCAACGTCCTTTCGAGCTCTAAAATTTTGTGGTTTTATATATAATAGTAACCAACTCACATGAAAATAAGTCTAAGGTACTGACAGATTTGAGATGTATACTTTGAATTATTGAAGAAAATGATGTAACCGAAAAAACAGTCTTTTAAAAATATTTTAAATATATTTTATTGTGTTTTATTATATTATTTACGGTATATGTGATCAACTTATTCTTCTTGATTAATGAAAGGTTACTTTTTTTTAGTTGTCTTAAATCCCTCATTTGTCAGTTTTGTTGAAGTACTTGTTATATAAGTATTCATAATCCTAAATCTCTACAGATAGAGATTGCAAAAAGAAGTGGAAGTTTTTGTGGCCAAGGATATTAATCATCTACAAAATTATCTTCATTCAAACACTCCCCAGCTTGACTGTCTAGCCATGTCCATTGGGTCAGAATCTTTATTGGTTACTTTCTATTGAAAGTGCTGTACAAACTGAGCATAGAGAAAAATTGTAGATAATCCAAAAAGTGTTCATGAAGTTCATGAAAGGATCACTGGAAAACAGTTCCAGGTATATGCAGAGACATGTTTAGGTGAGTTTCTGACGGAATTAAGTTAGTTAACAATTGTAGGAATTAAGTTAGTTAACAATTGTAGGAATTAAGTTAGTTAACAATTGTAGGCGAGAGAGTTGCCAAGAGAATGACTCAAGCTGTTTTAGTAGGGAGTGGTTTAGATATCAAAGATTTAAGCGAAACCTTTGTGGAAAAATAACGTTTGTTTAGTCAGTATTTTGAGAGTCAGTGGGAAGTAAAAGATGTTGTTTATTGTACAGTGTCAGTTAAATTATGACCTCCCTCTCATTTTTGTTCATTCTCCTTAGAATTAGCACATGGTTATGATAACCTGAATCTTGTTAAATAAAATGAAATAAATTATTTTAAAAATAATTTTCAGTTTGGAATTTAATTCTTAAAGCCTTTTTTTGCTTGTTTACTGTGAAAATTTGGTTCTGTTTTTACATGGGTTGATTAGATGGATTTTTTTTTTTTATTGAGCACCAGTTATCTTTGGGTATTGAGAAGTCTGTAGATTTATAACCAGAGATGAGAAGGATAGGTTTCTTAGTACGCCGCACCTTTCTTGATATCACTATTACAAAGCATTTATTGTATATCTCTTTTTGCTTGTTGGGCATAAGTGTATTAAGTTGATTGCTTTGTAGAGAGAAGAGAAAGCAAAAGAAACACTGATAAATATTTCAGGACTTGTTGTTCAGTTGCTAACTTGTGTCCAGCTCTGCGACTCCATGGATTGTAGTCTGCTAGGCTCCTCTGTCCATGGGATTTGCCAGGCAAGAATACTGGAGTGGGTTGCCATGCCCTCCAGGGGATCTTCCCAGACCAGGAATCAAACGCGCCTGCTGCTCTCCGCAATGGCACGTGGATTCTTTACCACTGAGCCACCAGGGGAGCTCATATTAATTAAGCTTGATTGCTTTGCAAACAGAGAGAGAACAGAAGAAACACTAATAAATATGTTAGGGCTATACAGCAAAAGATTAAGCTCATGTGGGACATCGCTGAATTTCTCAACTCAGATTTATTCTGTGCTCTGTGAAGTTCATGCTCCTAAAGGACATGTCCTTATCATCCTGCCTGGCTCATATACTTAGCCCAAGTTGAAAGTAAACACTTCCATAGAATTTTCCTTATATAATTCGAAAGTAAAATGAACCCCATGTGTCTGTATGTAAAATCAGTTTTTGGTTTTGGTATTTGGGGCATTTTTTGATGAAATGAGCTTCTTATACATGTATATGGGAAGGTATATATATTAATAAGTAGCCTGTTGGGAATAAATCATAGGGACTTTGTAAGTTGGCACTCAGGTTTAGAGGTAATGGTTTCTTTACCTGATGTGGGTTTGTATGTTTGGCATAAATGTATTAGCAAGTTATGACTCTTTCCTTTGTATGTATGATATTACTTCCTTTTGCATGCAATAGATTTTACATTATTGTTCTTACTACCCCCCCCACCAAACTTTTTGTAAACTCTTTGACAATAAGTGAAGGCCAGGAAAGGTGCAAAATCTAAAACTTGGACCCAAGTAGAGAACATTAGTAATGTTCATTTTATTTGCTTGTGGAGAAGCAAAGGTAGGGTAATGAGAGACAGCTTACTTCCTAAACTCTGAAGTTTAAATACAAAATATACAACTTAGTTTTTAAAAATGAAAATTCTTCAGTGAATTCTTCAGTAAAAAAAATTCTTTGTAAAAAGCAAAAAAAAAAAAAAAAAAAAAATTCCACCTTACCACTGACAGGACAAATGAGTAGGAGGAAGGAGAGATACAATAGAATCAGTTCATCATTTTTAGAAGAGTTTTTAACTCAGTTGGTCAAAGCTGATTTCTTTTATAAAGGAATCTTTTTCCTTCTCTTAAGGAAAATACTTACAGTCTAATTTACTGATTATCTAAAAACAGTGACAACCACCTTGATACTGGGGTGTATGCTGCTGCTGCTAAGTTGCTTCAGTCGTTTCTGACTCTGTGCGACCCTATAGACAGCAGCCCACCAGGCTCCCCTGTCCCTGGGATTCTCCAGGCAAGAACACTGGAGTGGGTTGCCATTTTCTTCTCCAACACGTGAAAGTGAAGTTGCTCAGTCGTGTCCGACTCTTCGCGACCCCATGGACTACAGCCTACCAGGCTCCTCCATCCATGGGATTTTCCAGGCAAGAGTACTGGAATGGGGTGCCATCGCCTTCTCCACTGGGGTGTATAGAGAGGGCTGATGTGGTTAGTCTAGTCCTAGAAAATGTTTGGAGACCTTAATTTTAGAGGATAGATTAACAAGTGTCCTTCTGGGTAAGAAGTCCTCAGATATTCTTGATGTTGTAGTCCCCACAATAGAATTTCTGGCAGTTTTTGTGTCTTCATTTTTACTTTGTCATATGGCTTTGAATCTGAGAGCTGGGCGGGTAGAGCCATGAGCTGGTTCTTTTTAAAGATTTTAGGAATCAGAAAATGCCTAAGATCCTTCCTAAAGTAAAGGAGGATGGCCTTTGAGTTTGTGCTGCCTTTCTGCTGGACTCAGCTTGATACCATCAATATAAATATTGTATAAAATGTTTTAACAAAATTTTTGTTCATCTTGGTAGTCATTTGAAATTTTGGAAATGATTAAATGTTAAAGAAAAGAGAAAACTGTGTTTTACTGAAGAATGTTTTTCTCCCCATCACCCTTATTTCTTTATTTCTTGTGTTGGCAAAAATTAATTTTTATTTAAGATGTTTACAAAGAATATGAAGGCTTTCTATCAGATTTTTAAAGAATTTTATGATTTCAAGGACTTCTAAGAGAATTGATTGTATTTTCAAAGCCAGCTATGAAAGTGGACGTAGAAAGTGTTTTCCTGTTTTTCTTAATGTGATTAATGCAAATTACAAAATGTTTCAACTTTGCTTCTTAGCAGGAGATTATATGAAATGATCCTGTGATATCTAAATAATTTCCAAATATTTGCATTCTGCTGTAATGTTTCAGGAGAGTATTTCCTTGCTCTTAAGCAGTTGGAATAGTTTTCTGAATTTTCATTTGCTTAGAGAAAATAGAATGCTTACAATGGGAATTTGTATTATGGTTAGAATTAAAATATGAAAATCACATAGATTATGATTATAACCTGATGGTTAATATGCTAAATTTATATATTCAGTTCAATTCAGTTCAGTCGCTCAGTTGTGTCATCAGGTGGCCAAAGTATTGGAGTTTCAGCTTCAGCATCAGTCCTTCCAATGAAGAGTAAGTACTGATTTCCTTTAGGATGAACTGGTTGGAGCTCCTTGCAGTCCAAGGGACTCTCAAGAGTCTTCTCCAACACCACAGTTCAAAAGCATCAATTCTTCGGCACTCAGCTTTCTTTATAGTCCAACTCTCACATCCATACATGATTACTAGAAAAACCATAGCTTTGACTAGATGGACCTTTGTTAGCAAAGTAATGTCTCTGCTTTTGAATATGCTGTCTAGGTTGGTCATAACTTTTCTTCCAAAGAGCAAGGGTCTTTTAATTTCATGGCTACAGTCATCATCTGCAGTGATTTTGGAGCCCCAAAATACAAAGTCTGTCACTGTTTCCACTGTTTCCCCATCTATTTGCCATGAAGTGATGGGACCAAATGCCATGATCTTAGTTTTCTGAATGTTGAGTTTTAAGCCAGATTTTTCACTCTCCACTTTCACTTTCACTTTTAGTAGTTATTTGCTTTCTGCCATAAGGATGGAGTCCTCTGCATATCTGAGGTTATTGATATTTCTCCCAGCAATATTGATTCCAGCTTGTGCTTCATCCAGCTGTGCGTTTCTCATGATGTACTCTGCATATAAGTTAAATAAGCAGGGAAACAATNTAGCTTTTCTTCCAAGGAGCAAGCGTCTTAATTTCATGGCTGCAGTCACCATCTGTGGTCATTTTGGAGCCCAAGAAAATAAAGTCTGTCACTGTTTCCATTGTTTCCTCATCTATTTGCCATGAAGTGATGGGACTGGATGCCATGATCTTTGTTTTCTGAATGTTGAATTTTAAGCCAACTTTTTCAGTCTCCTCTTTCACTTTCATCAAGAGCCTGTTCAGTTCTTTACTTTCTGCTGTAAGGGTGGTGTCATCTGCATATCTGAGGTTATTGTTATTTCTCCCGGCAATCTTGATTCCAGCTTGTGCTTTATCCGGCCCAGCATTTTGCATGATGTACTCTGCATAGAAGTTAAATAAGCAGGGTGACAATATACAGCCTTGATGTACTCCTTTTCCTATTTGGAACCAGTCTGTTGTTCCATGTCCAGTTCTAACTGTTGCTTCCTGACCTGCATACAGATTTCTCAAGAGGCAGGTTAGGTGGTCTGGTATTCCCATCTCTTTCAGAATTTTCCACAGTTTATTGTGATCCACACAGTCAAAGGCTTTGGCATAGTCAATAAGGCAGAAATAGATGTTTTTCTGGAACTCTCTTGCTTTTTCGATGATCCAGCGGATGTTGGCAATTTGGTCTCTCATTCCTCTGCCTGTTCTAAAACCAGCTTGAACATCAGGGAGTTCACAGTTCACGTATTGCTGAAGCCTGGCTTGGAGAATTTTGAGCATTACTTTACTAGTATGTGAGACAAATGAATAAATACTTAAAAATAAATAATTTACCTTTTCACCCCCAAATCAATAGGTTGCTATAAAAGCAGTAATGACTACTGAAAAAAACAAATTTTCAACTCTGCCATAAAAGCAAACTCCTTTCAGGGAGGAGACAGCATTATAAATTTGTGGTCTCTCCCTCCTGGAGCTCAGGAAATGCCCAGCAAAGCCAAAGAAGGAGAATTTGCCCCACCTATAGCAGTTGGTATCCACTAGGTTCACTGTGAAACAGCCAAGCTCAATGTTTTACCTGTTTCTTGCCCTGAAATGTATGATTGATTCTGAGTCCTCACTTGTCTCACATAGACGTGTTGACTGCCTCATATGTTGAGGAGGAAGAGATATGGAAACTGCTTCACATTGCTTTGCTTTCCCGGTAGCAATATTCATTGAGTTATTTACCAGATTTTACGTATACTCAAAGCTATGGTTTTTCCAGTAGTCATGTGTAGATGTGAAAGTTGGACCATAAAGAAGGCTGAGTCCTGAAGAATTGATGCTTTTGTACTGTGGTGTTGAAGAAGACTCTTGAGAGTCCCTTGGACAGCAAGGAGATCAAACCAATCAATCCTAAAGGAAATCAACCCTGAATATTCAATATCCCTGGAAGGACTGATGGCGAAACTGAAGCTCCAATACTTTGGCCACCTGATGTGAAGAGCCAGCTCATTGGCAAAGTCCCTGATGCTGGGAAAGACTGACGGCTGGAAGAGAAGAGGGCGACAGAGGATGAGATGGTTGGATGGCATCACTGACTCAATGGACATGAGTTTGAGCAAACTCCAGGAGCTAGTGAAGGGCAGGGAAGCCTGGTGTGCTGCAGTCCCTGGGGTGACAAAGAGTCAGACATGACTTAGCGACTGAACAACAACATATTTGCATCAGAGCTCACTTAAAATCCTCTGGAGAAGGAAATGGCAACCCACTCCAGTATTCTTGCCTGGAAAATCCCATGGACAGAGGAGCATGGTAGGCTACAGTCCATGGGGTCGCAAAGAGTCAGACACGACTGAGCAACTTCACTTCACTTCACTTAAAATAATCCCAAGCTAAATTATTTTGAAAAGTAGGTAATTATTAAAAATAACAACTACTACTGGATTTTCTTTAAATAAAGGCATGCACATATTTTTTGCTTAATTGAAATTTCAAAATATGCTGTCTTAGGACCCAGTGACTAGACATGAGCTGTTCTTATATGATAAACCCTCTTTCTCTAAGGAAAAATCGGGACAGCATGGTGTTTGGCTAACAGGTAAAAAGGAAGACCGTGCTATGAAATGATGCCAGTGAAAAAGCCTCAGACATTAGAGCCCACTGTCTGTTGGACGTGGCACCTTTTAGTGGGATGCAGGCTTCACTCTGAGTTTCCTGCCTTGGAATAAATAGGTGGCCTCTGTTCCTTCCATCAGGACCCGTCCCATACAAGGTGGCCCCTGTTGATATTTTTGATGGAAACAATTCTTTCTGACAAATAGCTGTGAACACTTCAGCTAATAGTGTGCAGCTGAAGGGGAGAGCAGGGGCCAGGGTTCAAGTTCAGCCTTAAATGGAAGCCCACAGCCTCAAAGAGACTCAGGAATTTTAGGTCTGGTAAGCTTATTTAAAAAAAAAAAAATCCCTCCAGATCCTCACCCAGTTTGCAGGGACGTGGTAAGCTTTAAGAGTCCTCCCCTGCCACTGTCAGCCCCATGGACTGGCCTGAATTCAATTAGGGATGTGCTTCATGGCGTCTGTCCTTGAAACGTCTGGTGTGACTGGGGGTGTGGACAAGAGGTCACATGCCCTCCGAGAAAAGGTCAGACCTCATTCCAGGCCATTTCCCATTGTTCATCCTGCACATTTGTCAAGAGATGACATGCCCACGTTCCACGCTTGGAAACAGCGACGACAAACCACTGAAGAAATGAAAATGACATGGTTTTTAAGGGCAGCAACTAGCTGCTTACCATGTTGACTGCACACAGCGGGTGCTTCATGAATCAGGCATGAGCCAGGCCAACGCTGTTTGTTTACACAGACTTGATTCATTAAGTCAGAGCCCGGCAGCTTTCCCCGGATCTCTGCCCCGGAGCGCCCTGCATTAGGCCGCTGTAATTGCCCCTGTTGGAGCCTCTGGGAGGCCTCCGGTCCCAGCACCTGTGCAGAGGACTCAAAAACCACACTTTCCTCCTGCAGGGCTCCCCCCATACACCTGCCAGGACCCGTCATTATCTAAGGCTTCCTGGTCGCCCCAGCGCATCCCCCGCAGCCCATGTGTTGTGGGAAGGGACCCTTGTCAGTTTCCTTGGCACCTGCCGACAG
Source organism: Oreotragus oreotragus (assembly GCA_006410675.1). Lineage (NCBI taxonomy): Eukaryota > Metazoa > Chordata > Mammalia > Artiodactyla > Bovidae > Oreotragus > Oreotragus oreotragus. The sequence goes on from SJYX01018437.1 coordinate 396,023, forward strand.
CCGCACACCTGGCATGTAAATTGCGTCGGGTGTGTTGTGGTTGTTTTCCCTCTTTAATGAACCCACCGGAGGGACCCTGAGCTCTTTATCCAACGCCTGGTTCCCAGGAACTCCCACCGACTCTGCTGTGTTGTTGTACTAATTCATCTGCCAAAAGTCTGGGAACCCAGTCTGAGGCTCTCCCAAAGGAGGTTCTTTTTTGCACTGGTAATTTAAGCTAATGATTTCTAAACATATTTAGTCAGTTTGATGAAGACTTCATTAGGATGTAACTGTTTATTAAAAATCCAAATGAGGTCTCGGAGCCATGTAGGAAGATGATTGTTGAGCTGCCCTGAATAGTTCTGATAACAGGTGGTAAAGAGTCTTGGAGCCAAGAGAAGCAGGAACCAGAGATGCTCACCCCCATCAATATATAAGGGATGCAAGGGAACTGATGGATGCTTTAAAGATTATCATCTTCCCAAAGAGATTGTCTTGTAATTCCTTTCACATTTGTCACTAAAAGAGTAACAAAAGAAAAAAGTTAAAGATGAACACTGGATGTCAGAATAAGCTCTAATTCACATACAAGGTGGGCTTCCCTGGTGGCTCAGATGGTGGAAAATCTGCCTGCCAATGCAGGAGACCCAGGTTTGATCCCTGGGTTAGGAAGATCCCCTGGAGAAGGGAATGGCTACCCATCCCAGTATTCTTGCCTGGAGAATCCCATAGACAGAGGAGCCTGTCGGGCTATAGTCCATGGAGTCACAAAGAGTCGGACATGACTGAGCAACTAACACTTTCACTTCTTCACCTACAAGGAAGATGTATTAAGGTTCCAAATGCACCTGGAGCCTTAACACAAAGAACACTTGCTTTTCTACAAAAACCCACCAGATCCAAGATCAATGGAAGAAGTAAGAGAGAGGAAAGATTTTCCCCTTAATAACATGTGGAAATAGTTTTAATAGTTAAAAATAATAATAACATAGGTAATATGTAGCAGTACAAAATAATAATTTTTTTCAGAATCTCTTAAGTTGTTCCAAGACATCCAGTTCGTACATGAAAGGGAAGAGAGATTATTTTTGTAGGCATTATGAAATTTTTCTGTCTTGAACTCTCATGATTGCCTTTCATCGATCTTTTTTTTTTTTTTAACGAATTGGGTATTTAAGATTGACATTTTGTGACCTGAGTAAAGATAGCCTTTGATGAACTTATACTCATTCAGTAAGTATTCCTCTGCATTTTGATCCCCCATCAACCATCATATTAATGTAGCTGATTCAAGCCTTGCCTTCCTCTGTAACTTTAAGATAAAACTAGGAAAACAGGAAAAGTCTGCACTATCTCATTTTACAACTGAAGAATGGAGGCACCAAGAGGGGGTCACATGCTAATCATTGTCCTTGGTGGCAGCAAGTCTCCGTCCTTCTGCAGGATGATTTAAATTTCAGGAATGGCTAAAAGTCAAGTCCAGTCTGTTGAACAAGGTGAGGAAGAAGCAGTCTGGGTACATGTGTTTTTTCAAAGTGCTGATGGTTTGTCATCTAGTTAGGTAGGAGAGAAAAGGAACAGGACATTTACTAGGGAGGTCTGCAAGATGACACTTGGAATTCCACAGGAGGGATCGGGCCACGAGTTTCTTTACAGCAGATGAAAAGAAATGTTACAGATACAGATGTGACATTGTGTGTATTCTAAGTATTGTATATCCATTCACTGAGAGCTGCTAATGGAAGACCAGAGAAAACCAGAAGCCCTGCAGGAGGAGGTTGAGGCAGGAGCCTGAGCAGGAACTTGCTGGTGCCGTGAAGTGATTCTGCCAGATTCACACCACCCAGACCTCCAGCGGTTAGAGCCGGCTTCAGACGTGCTGCCCAAAGGAGAGGGCAGGGCTGAATGTGGCAGGTGTCGGAGGGAGGAGCTGGGAACCTGGGACAGGCCAGGTACTGCTTTATACAGACTGTCTCCCTTACTCTCCCCAGTCTCCCTAAAAACAATGCTATAGTCACATTTTGTGCATGAGAAACCTGAGGCTCAGGGGTACACATCATCGGCTGCAACACCACAAGTCAGCAAGAAAAATGCAAGTGCACCTCCATCTGACTTCATCACACAAGGGCCAGAGAAATCTGGATATTTAACTGAGTGAATGTTCTCATTGCTGCGAGATCTCTGTTGAAGACAAAAAATCCTGCACACCATAGACCTGTTGTCTTGGAAGCTTCGCTGGCAGGCGGCTCTTAACCAGGGCTCTTCACTCACTGTGCTTCCCCGCAACGTCCCCACTCTTGCCAACAGCGTCCCCAGCAGAGCCACGCTCAGCCGACCCCTGACACAGCTGTTAATAAAACTGTGGTCACTCTCTCTGGATGTCTTTTTAGAAAGAGTCTGCCGAAAACCCCTTAATGGATCAAAACTTGTACCAGCGCCTTTATCTTTTTTCCTGCCTGCCACCTCCTCGATGGTTGTGTCTGTTCGATGGGGCAGTGGTGGCCACAGTGACGGGCTGACTTCATCCTCCGTGATCATAGGCTTTTTAGCAAAATGAGTCCTTGGCCCAGCACAGAGCACAGAAACAGGCCTTCACAGTCCACCCCAGCCTCCATCCTGCCGCCCAAAGAGCTGGTGATACGGGAGCATCCACGAAACGGAGCCACTTGTAATCAGGGATACGAATGGAGGTTGCTGCCATTGGATGTGTCTTTTCTTCCTGCCCCTTCCCCTCCCACCCCCTCATACCCCCTCCCCTCCCAAGAGACAGGGCAGCTAAAGTCATTTCAGGGCTGTCTGTTCGGTATCTGTCACTGAAGCCGGGCCTGGAGAGACTGAAGACAGCATAATTGACTGTGAGCTTCTCTTCCAAAGAGCTCTGCTCTTGGGACCTGTCCACAGCCTCTCCCAGCCACCATCATGCCCAACTCTTTGCAACCCTGCCAGGCTCCTCTGTCCGTGGGATTCCCCAGGCAAAAATACTGGACTGGGTTGCCATGCCCTCTTCCAAAGACACCCTGAAGGTCATAGTAATGTGTGGCCAGCCTGGGAGCTACAGCCCCAGTGTCCAGNTGGGAACCTGGGACAGGCCAGGTACTGCTTTATACAGACTGTCTCCCTTACTCTCCCCAGTCTCCCTAAAAACAATGCTATAGTCACATTTTGTGCATGAGAAACCTGAGGCTCAGGGGTACACATCATCGGCTGCAACACCACAAGTCAGCAAGAAAAATGCAAGTGCACCTCCATCTGACTTCATCACACAAGGGCCAGAGAAATCTGGATATTTAACTGAGTGAATGTTCTCATTGCTGCGAGATCTCTGTTGAAGACAAAAAATCCTGCACACCATAGACCTGTTGTCTTGGAAGCTTCGCTGGCAGGCGGCTCTTAACCAGGGCTCTTCACTCACTGTGCTTCCCCGCAACGTCCCCACTCTTGCCAACAGCGTCCCCAGCAGAGCCACGCTCAGCCGACCCCTGACACAGCTGTTAATAAAACTGTGGTCACTCTCTCTGGATGTCTTTTTAGAAAGAGTCTGCCGAAAACCCCTTAATGGATCAAAACTTGTACCAGCGCCTTTATCTTTTTTCCTGCCTGCCACCTCCTCGATGGTTGTGTCTGTTCGATGGGGCAGTGGTGGCCACAGTGACGGGCTGACTTCATCCTCCGTGATCATAGGCTTTTTAGCAAAATGAGTCCTTGGCCCAGCACAGAGCACAGAAACAGGCCTTCACAGTCCACCCCAGCCTCCATCCTGCCGCCCAAAGAGCTGGTGATACGGGAGCATCCACGAAACGGAGCCACTTGTAATCAGGGATACGAATGGAGGTTGCTGCCATTGGATGTGTCTTTTCTTCCTGCCCCTTCCCCTCCCACCCCCTCATACCCCCTCCCATCCCAAGAGACAGGGCAGCTAAAGTCATTTCAGGGCTGTCTGTTCGGTATCTGTCACTGAAGCCGGGCCTGGAGAGACTGAAGACAGCATAATTGACTGTGAGCTTCTCTTCCAAAGAGCTCTGCTCTTGGGACCTGTCCACAGCCTCTCCCAGCCACCATCATGCCCAACTCTTTGCAACCCTGCCAGGCTCCTCTGTCCGTGGGATTCCCCAGGCAAAAATACTGGACTGGGTTGCCATGCCCTCTTCCAAAGACACCCTGAAGGTCATAGTAATGTGTGGCCAGCCTGGGAGCTACAGCCCCAGTGTCCAGCGGTTTCTGACTTTATTGTACATGGGATCATTTGGGCTGCTGGCTAAAAATGACCCTTTGTGAAGGCAGTTAGAAATCCAGGAGTTATTCTGCTTCCTGTACTGTTTCACGTTTGTGAATTTTAAAGCCGGCAACCATGCCCCATTGGAGGCAAGAGCCCATCATGCACCCCTGCCGCCCTCCACAATGACAGGCAGGCAGCAGCCTCGGCCATGGGGTGCACAAGTGATGGCCGGATGGCAGCAGCACTGAGATGCCGGGTAACTGGCATTCTGGGCTGAAGACTGTCTGGTGCCTTAGGTGGTGAGGCCGTGCGGGGAGCACTGGGCTGCAGCAGGGCAGCATGGTCAGAGGAGAGGAGCGTCTGGTTCTGCCACGCCTGGGCTCCAACAGACAGCTGGTAACCACTGGTCTAAACATCCATGTCTGCAAACATAGAGGCCAGGAGGTGACTCAAGCCGCGACTCCTCCAACTAGAGAGCCTGCATCCAGAAGGAAACATGCTTTTCTCTTGACACAAGTCCAAGCAGTTAAAAAGATGCTAAAGTGAACCCGATTTAGAAAGCTTTTGAGTAGGCTGGAAACAGATGTGGCAAGCCATTTCAGGATATTTTGGGAGATGAGATGGGAGGGCGGGATGCAGAAAGGCTCGGCTGCCGCTTCTGGGCCCGCCCAGCCAGGTGCCTCTGCTCAAAGAAGGCTGCCCACAAGCATCTCTTTGGAAGGAGGCTTCCTTTCTCCTAATGACCACCCTTCTGGACCCCAGGGGCAGAAATAAGCAATAGAAAGCCCTCTGCTTGCCTGCAGGTAATAAGCAGACCATCACCCAGTATCATCACAACAGAACTGGCACATCCTATCAGACCATCAACAGAGAGCTCACATCCATGGAGGAAAGACTTTGAAGGGGTGTGGCATTTGAAATACTCTTCAAAGAACAGACGAAATGTTCAGCTGGACAAATTGTGTGACTGGGAAGGGCCTGAGTAGGAGTCCAGACCATGAGGTCTGCTGGGGGATCAGGGCAGACCACTTGTCTCTGAACATAAAATCATGTGGCTCGAAAGAAGGGTAATAAAAATATAAGGATGAAGATGCCAGTCTAGTTGCAGCCAAGTACGAAAAAGACCTCTACGTGCCAGGCCAAAGTTAATTTCCCTTTAATTTCATGGGCAGTCATTGGAAATAGAAGTTTACTGAGCAGAGCAAGTCAGTGCCTGGGGGACCGACCACACTTGGAAGGGTTTTTGCAGCTTCTTGAGGAGGGGATGTCCACACAGGAAGTTAGCAGAGCCTTAACGAAGATGGTGGCGGAGGGAATAAAAAGCTGGAAAACATATTTGAAAGCTGTTTCAACCGCTTGCTCAACTTGGCACTTGGTTGGGCTTTGGAGAAGGATCTCCAGGTTTTGTGCTAGGGTGACTGAAGAAATCATTAACACGGGGAGTTCACCAGATTTTGTACATTGAATTTACTTGGACAAAAAATGAATCTGTAATTGTAACTTGAGAAAAACACATAGCTATTGCCTTCTTCAGGAAAAAAAAAATCTCTAATCTTGACTTTTGGCTCCAATTTCCTGCTCGGTCCTCCTCCAAAATGTTCCATCAATTTCTGAAACTAGAAGAAATTTAAAGTTCAGAGGAGCTAAAATATTGCAAGCCACCTTTTGTAGTTTATTTTTCCAGGCCACTCCTGAGTAGAAATAGACAAGAAATGAATGGTTACTGTAACTGGGATATTTGTAGTATAAATACAATCTGTTAACTTTAGACCATTTTCCTAGGTTTTATTCTTCCCATGACTCAAATTGTGTTTTATTCTGGGGAGAAAAAAAAATATACAGGTGATCTAAAAAGAAAAAAGTTAAGCCGTATTTCTGATTTTGTGCACAAAACTGTATCCTATATATTATACTGTGACCCATCATTTAGAGAACTCCCAAAAAAAAGAAACCCCACTTTAGCCTCATTTCCTTTGTGTTTTCTAAAGGTCAAATGCTGCAAATACTGGCCAGATGACACGGAGATCTATAAAGACATTAAAGTTACCCTAATAGAAACAGAGCTACTGGCAGAATATGTGATAAGAACATTTGCTGTTGAAAAGGTAAGCTTTCACACTATTTTTGAAAAGCTACAGTCAGACATTAGTGATACCAGCCTCATTAACTTATCCAGGATAATTCATCCGTGGTTTCACCTAAATGCAGGTAGGCTGTAGCCAGTGATGACTCAGGACTGCACCCTACCCTCTGGTCCTGCAGCACCTCACTGCCATCTTTGAAGCAAATCATTCCCATTTCATAGGAATATGTATTTTGCCGCTAATCCCCCTAGCTGTCCACTTCCTTTTTCTTTTCAACCTGGTTGGTATTGTTCAGCCCGTCTCTCTGTCCTTGTTCAGAGGCAGTTGATAAATGTCCTTCATGCTATATGTCCATGTGGGTTTCCCAGTACTGAGTTAGCATCAGTGTGGAGACACGGGTTCTAACTCCTCCTGGATGCCCTTCACGTCCTCAAACCTTTCTCAGCCTGTGGTTTCATGCAGATGGTGGACTTTCCAGGTGGAAGCGTCTACCTGGAAACATACATAAGTAGACGCGGGACGCTTCTGCATGAACCAGCTTCTCCATTCACTCACTCCCATGCTGGTTTCAGCCCTTGGTCCCTGCGGGTGCGGCGTCCCGAATGCTCATCCCATGCGCATGGATGGGGCTGCTGCTCTGAGCATAACAGGGAATCTCCTTACCCCCCTCTTTCTGCCGACATAGGGAGGGCCCGGAGGAGAAGCACACTGCAGTCCATCCCGAGAAGTGTCACAGGTAGGCTGCGGGGGGCGGGGAGCGGAGATGACGTGTCCGGCGAGTTCTCTGCCTTGCTGTCCTCCAAGAAGGGGACCCCTGGCGTTGTCTTTGGAGTCCCCAGGCTTCTGTCCAGAGCTGGTTCTCTGCGGCAGAGCCTTACACTGTGCCTAGCGATGCTGGCACGAGTTGCCAGTGGTGGGTTCCCTTAGAGAGCCCAGGGTTGTAAGTGAACCTCTGGGCAGTTGGTTCCGGCCTTTATTCCCCCTGCATCTCAACGCAGACTCCAGACTAACGAGACCAGTTGTGGGAAATGAAGAAATGGCAGCGTTTGCTTCCTGGCTCATTTACCCCGATGTTTTGAACACCTCTCCTGACTTTCAAAACCCTATTTGTCATAGAATCACAAGGCTGAAGAGACTTTCGTTTATTTTAATCTGTTTCTCATACTGTTTAGCATTTTTTTCCCTTAGCCTGTCTTTTTTAATAAGCAGACAGGAGGCTTGAAGACTTCAAAGAATGTGGAGTTCTGGTTGACTCAATTCTTTAAGTTCTGAACCTCACACTTTGATGTCAGTTTTTTTTTTTTTTCCTTTTTAGGCAGAATCAGGAGGGAAAAAAAGAAAAGCATATGGAGGATTTTTGTATGGCTCTTGGCAAGAGCACTCATGAATAACTGTATTAAAACAGATAGTGATAAAAGACCCCGGATATTTTTTTTCTTTAAAAAAAAAAATCATCCGAAAGCCATCACTTAAACATGGAGTTCTTTGAACAATAGTCAGCTCTCTAATAAGCTGAAAATGCATCTCAGTGGCTAAAGGAAGGATTTGTTTGTTTCTTTGCTCTTTTTTTAACCTCTTAGTGTTCTCTATCCCCAGCTGCCCAAAAATGTTTCTGAAACACCCAGGTATTTTAGTCCTAAAACAGCCAGCAAAGAGCTGGTGGAAGGAAAGGAAGGATGAGGAGCTTGTTAAGGCATTTGGGAAAATCAGAATGACATGTTAGTGATTTTCTAACCAGGCAATTGGAATCTTTAAGGAAAACAAATCGTTAGTACTTCTGCGGAGCACTTCTTGTAGGTTTTAAACTTCCTCATTAGAAAGGAAACTTTAAAAAGAGAGAGAGAGAGAGAAACAGCCAAGTGAAGTGTGTGCTTTGAGAGTCCTGCAGTTCTGATTCTATTTTGAGAGGATTTACATCAAGGGACCTAAAGGTGAAAAATAGGTTTGGGCTTCATGCTGCAAACAAGCAGGAAGGTCTGCAATTTGAAACTGATCAATGCCTTTTTTGCATGGGGCGGTCCTCTCTCCTTTCCCATGAGGCTGATGACCCGGAGCTGGACAGATGTTAAATGACAAAGTGCCCATCCTGGCTGGAGGAAGACAGCTGAAAAGCTTCTGTGGATCTAAGTTGTCAGGGGAATCTACCCTCACTGATGCTGGCAGCAAGGAAGCTGTCTACAGACACCAAATTCCCTCTACAAGAAGGTGCCTGGGGCTCAGAAAAGCAGGAATATGGCCTGAAACCTGTCCGAAAGAACATGCACCTCGGGATTCATCCGTCCCACACTTAGTTATCAAGCACCCTCTCTGGATTAGGCTCTACTAGGCGTCTTTCTTCCCGTTATCATACAAGGAGAGTAAAGTAAATATCACACCTTTTATTGTTCAGTCACTAAGTCGTGTCCAATTCTTCGTGACCCCACGGACTGCAGCAGACTTTCCTATCCCTCACTATCTTCCGGAGCTTGCTCAAACTCACGTCCATTGAGTGAGTGATGCCATCCTACCATCTCATCCTCTGTTGCCCCCTTCTCCTCTTGCCCTCAATCTTTCCCAGCATCAGGGTCTTTTCCAGTGAGTTGGCTCTTCACCTAAGGTGGCCAAAGTATCGGAGCTTCAGCTTCAGTATCAGTCCTTCCAATGAATATTCAGGGTTGATTTCCTCTAGGATTGACTGGTTTGATCTCCTTGCTTCCCAAGAGTCTTCTCCAGCACCGTAGTTCGAAAGCATCAACTCTTTGGCGCTCAGCCTTCTTTGTGGCCCAACTCTCACATCCATACATGACTACTGGAAAGACCATAGCTTTGGCTATACAGACACCTTTACATAGCATTAATATTTATTACAATTTATATATATAATGATGATACTGATTTATATCACATTAAGTCTTGTTGAGCAAGCTCCGGGAGACAGTAGAGGACAGAGGAGCCTGGCACGCTACAGTCCATGGGGTCGCAAAGAGTCAGACACGACTTAGGAACTGAACAACAACAGCAAAATCCTGTTAATGAAAAACAAAAATATACTTGATATCAACTTGCAACGTGTTGGGGCTGTGATCACCAATCACATCTATCCCCCCAAATATACTACAAAACAGCAAAAGAGGGAACTGCCGTGTCCGTGAACAAGAGTGAGAAGTAACTCAGAAGCCACTCCATTGCTCGTCTCATAAGTAGTGAGCACATTAGAGAGCAAAGTTTATTTTGGAAAGAGGTTTGCTGCATCCCAGACACTGACATTTATCCTGCTGAGAGAATGAGCTTTGCCTCAGTTGGATGCCCCTTCCCCACCCCATGATGGATGGAGTTCAGAATTTGGGGATGCTAGATCTGAAACCTAGAAAAAGAAGTGCTCAAAAAAAATTAAAATTAACAGTGTATCAGGGACTTAAGTGCTCTCTTGTCCTCTTTGGAATGAAGAAATATTTATTGTAGGCTTTTCCCTTTCCTGGGACCAACCCTGCCCTGTCGTCCTAGGTAAATCCAGGGGAGCACTCAGGGATGACACAACCTCACCATTTGTCTTCTGATGGAGGCGTTGGCCAACTGTTATCATGGTTTCAGCAAGAGAAAATGTCGGCTCCTAACCACCTAGGAATCTTGCTCTGGGGTCACAGAGCATATTTAGCAGATGACAGTGTTGATTTTCCTTTGTGAATCCCTGACGGCATAATTCCTTAATGCTTAAACCAACTAAAGAACAGCATGATTTTCTAAGAGAAATGAAGCTTCCACACTTTTGTGTTATTAAACTAAGACAAATGAACACCCTGATAGCAAACAACTCTTATCTTTAGAACCTATAGTCGTTTGCCTCTTCTGGTCTTTCAAAGGACATAAATTTCTTCCTGGCTAAGTTTCCACAGTGACTGATGGTGAACATAGGGTTCCTGGACTGTTTGTGTTGAGATAGTAAGACCACACCCAGGGCCTAACACAGAGATGGTGTCCAGGAAACAGTGCTGGAAAGAGAGAAAGGGAAAGTCAAGTTTTATCTCAGGTTACCTCCAGCCTTTATTCTGGAAGTAATTGTTTTCAAAACAGACTCTTGCTTTAAAACACCGTCTTCCTGCATAGATTCATAGTTAGGAAGAAAAAAATGGATAAAAATCAATTTAACATACTTAGTTGCTCAGTCATGTCCAACTCTTTGCAACCCCATGGACTATATAGCCCACCAGGCTTTCTATCCATGGTAGTCTCCAGGCAAGAATACTGGAGTGGGTTACCATTTCCTTCTCCAGGAGATCTTCCTGAACCCAGAGATGGAACCCATGCCTCCTTCATTGGCAGCTCAGATTCCCTGAGCCATCAAGGAAGCCCATGAATCAACTTAGTTATTCTCAAAACACAAAAGTAAATTAAAAAAAAAAAAATGCTTGAAGTCTGTTTCCTTCTGCCTCCCCCTCAGTTGTATGGCAGACCACCCTCCCTCTTCAGTTTACTGATCTAACATAGAATTCCAGCAAAAATACCCCTTGGTTTCCGTGGTTCATATTTGCTGACATGCCTACCTCCTGAAAGCCAACCAATGAAGACACTTCTGCCACCCTAGACCCTGGAGTCAGACCTGAAGAGCTGCGTTTGCATATGGTTGTTGGTGACCAGATGCATGGCTTCAGTGTTTACCCCAATTAGAAAGAGAAGCCTAACAAACTTGAGTTCCAAGGAACAGTGGTCCTCTGGCCTGCCTGGATGGAAGCAGTCCTTCTTCCAGGAGCCTTCCTGTACACATAGGCGTGTGCACAGCCCAAGTGCCCGGCACAGATGGCACCAGGACACGGAAGAGCTGAGCAGGGATCTGCGTCTCGGCTGCTTGTCTTGAGACATAAACCCCCCTTAGACCCCTCCCGCCCCCAATCTGTGTCTCTGGGCCTGCTCCTCACACCACAGGATGTACGTGACACACAGACTGTTAATAGAGCCTACAGCTTAGAAAGGAGGCTGGAGGAGTCTCAGCGCCCACCACTGTGCACTCACTGCCGTCGCACCTGTAAACTCACGTGTTCCCAAAGCATCACCCCCCGCTTCCACCCCTACAAACCTCTTCCTCCCTGTGATGAGCTCTCAGAGTCTGTTACCTTGGAGAATGACTTTCTTCCCAGCAGTCACCCAGCCCCAGGCTCCCTGACACTGAGGGTCCTTGGCGCCCTCCTGGCACCTCACTGTCTGTTTCCCTGTGTTCTCTCCCGTGCTGACCGGCCCCTGGCAGCGAGGCGTCCACGAAATCCGAGAGATCAGACAGTTCCACTTCACGGGCTGGCCGGACCATGGGGTCCCCTACCACGCCACCGGGCTGCTGGGCTTTGTCCGGCAGGTGAAGTCCAAGAGCCCGCCCAACGCAGGCCCATTGGTGGTGCACTGCAGGTGAGTGGGGGCCGAGCAAGGGCAGCGGGTCCGAGTCCCCTTGGGGTGATGGAAATGTTTGGGAACTCGACAGAGGCGTTGATCGCGCTGCGAGGGTGCCAGGCGCCACTGAGTTGTACACCTTCTGGTGGTCATTCCACGTTCTGTGAATTTCACCCCAGCGAGGATCTAAGGGGAAGCAGCAGTGGGGGTCCCTTCTGCCCCCATTGACTGAGCCCCTCCTCTCTGTGCAGTGCTGGTGCGGGCAGGACCGGCTGTTTCATCGTCATTGACATCATGCTGGACATGGCCGAACGGGAAGGGGTGGTGGACATCTACAACTGCGTACGCGAGCTGCGGTCTCGGAGGGTGAACATGGTGCAGACCGAGGTACTGAACCCCCGTCCCACCCGTTCCGCCCCCACCTCACCCTGCCCC
>SJYX01018437.1:408404-495650 GCA_006410675.1 Oreotragus oreotragus
CTCAGGCCTCGCCCAGCCTCAGGCCCCACCCCCGCGGCCCACGTCCCAGAGCCAAGGGGCCGGGGGAGAGAAGCTGCTGTTCTGTTTTCAGAAACCCCGGGCAGAAAAGGCGAGGCACGTGGCCATCCTTTCTTCCCACCCTCCTCCTTTCTTCCTTTTCTTTCTTCTCTCATAAACACATGAAAAAGGTCAGGAGTCTGCCAGGTAACAGAATCTGCTCCCCAAGCCCAGCATTCCCCTTGCTTCTGTGTCCAGGGTCCCGGTCGAGGCTCCCACTTGGAAGCCTTCAGGATTTCAATACCGTTTCGTTTTACTGTGTCTTTTAAACTAGCTGGTAACCAGAGCGAGACCACCCCTGAGAATAGGCAGGCATTTGCAAAGTGATTTTTAAGGGTAATCTCTGCATTTCCTTCTCTTCTGACTGTCCTTAAAAATTCTGTCCAGTGAGTGGCCTGGCATCATGGGAATTTGCCCACTTTCTGGAAGCACTCTGGAACTTCTCTAAGTTAGAATTCAGGGTGTTTCAGGAACTTAAGTGTTGAGAAAAAGTAGTCCACCCTGCTCCTAGGAAAGTACTGTTTTTACTAATGTGCGTGCATGTTAAGTCGCTTTAGTCGTGTCCAACCGTGTGCGACCCCATGAACTGTAGCCCACCAAGCTTCTCTGTCCATGGGATTCTCCAGGCAAGAATACTGAAGTCAGTGGCCATTCCCTTCTCCAGGGGACCTCCCTGACCCAGGGATCGAACCCACGTCTCTTACGTCTCCTGCATTGACAGACGGTTTCTCTACCACTAGCACCACCTGGGAAGCCCCAGCGTCTGAGTGGTTTCCATCAGTGTGTTGAAGCCTTCTGCACTGAGCCCTGCTTACCCCTCCTCCCGCTGTCCTCTGCATGTGGCCAATCACTAATGCCCTGCCCTTCCATTGGAGGGGGACAGGATTACTGGCCCTGGGACAGCCCCCTCCGAGCGGCCGGGTCCCCTCCCCGGCCTTCTCTCCAGAAGGAAGGTGCTCTCTGTGACGGGTGAACCATTGTTCTCTGGTCCGCGAGGGGCTACCCCCTGTCCTCCTCTGATTCCTGGGAGTTACCTTAGTTTCTCTGCTTCCCCAGGAGCAGTACGTGTTCATCCACGATGCCATTCTGGAAGCCTGCCTCTGCGGGGACACCTCGGTGCCCGCCTCCCAGGTCAGGTCTCTCTACTATGACATGAACAAGCTGGACCCACAGACCAATTCGAGCCAGATCAAGGAGGAATTCCGGGTAGGTCGTGCTAAAGGGACGAGGCTGTGACCTTGCTCCTGAGAAGAACCTCAGAGTCGGCTCCAGAACCCTTAAGCCCTCTCAGCCTCAGCACTGTTGGCGCTGGGGGCTCAGTTGTCCATGGCCAAGGGGCTGTCCTGTCGGGTGTTTAGTGGCATCCCTGGCCACTGGCCACTGAATGTCTGAGCCCTGCCCCCCTACAGACCATCCTGACAGCCAGACCATGTGCTGATGTAGTTAGTGTCCCCACATAGAGACCCACTGGTCTGGCAGAGCCAGGCCCTCCCCGCCCCTACCCCTGCCCAGGGAGCAGATGTCAGACCAACCCACAGTGTAACCCCGACGGCTAGACCAAGCCAGGCACATTCAGGGTGCTTGGGGGCAAGAATGCACGTGTTCTAAGTCGTTCAGTCATGTCCGACTCTTTTTGACCCCGTGGGCTGTAGCCCACCAGGCTCCTCTGTCCATGGGATTCTCCAGGCAAGGATACTGGAGTGGGTTGCCCTGCCTTCCTCCAGGGGATCTTCCCAGCCCAGGGATCAAACTCGCATCTGTTAGGTCTCCCGCATTCGCAGGCAGGTTCTGTACTGCTAGTGCCCCCGAGTGCTCTGTGCCATTTCTCATGCTCGCCTTGGGTCTGAACGCACCTGACTCCACAACTAACTCCAGCCTGACCCCTGCCAACCTCTTCCTCCAAACCGCGGTGTCCAGTCCTAGCTGGACTCATTGGCACCTGATCTGGCATACACAGAGCAGTCCTTGTGTCTGATGGGCTCTGCCTGTGCACAGAGCCTGAAGACTAAAGAGAAATAAAAATCTCTTTGTGTAAGTGGGGTCCGGGGAGTGGGGAGTGGGGCCATCAGCCGCAGGACACAGGGGCTCCCCTGAGGTCTGCACACGAGACGGGGTTCTCCTCCCGAGCGTGCCTGCTCTGTCCCCCAGACCCTGAACATGGTGACGCCGACCCTGCGTGTGGAAGACTGCAGCATCGCGCTCCTGCCCCGTAACCACGAGAAGAACCGCTGCATGGACATCCTGCCGCCCGACCGCTGCCTGCCATTCCTCATCACCATCGACGGCGAGAGCAGCAACTACATCAACGCGGCCCTCATGGACGTGAGCCCCCCCGCACCCCCTCCCTGGGCAGGACACGGCGGGATGTTCCTCTAGGGGCAGCACCTGGGTCCTCTCCCTGGTTTCCTTTAAAGCCGTGAACTGTGCTTTCAGCGGAGTGCACTTCTGCCTCCGTATCTGTTTCTGTGTCAGGACCGACGTTCTTGGTCTCTGGGAGACCCCGGTCCAGGAAGGCTGATAAATGAGGGGTGTGTCAGCGGCGCCCTGAGCACTTCATTCTTTTAACCTGCTGCCCAGAGAGCAAGAGACAGCTATGAAGTCAGGAAGGCAGTGAAGTGGGATAATATGGTTTGCAGCATTATTTTAGTTCCCATTCCTCCTGATTTAGGCAGTAATTAACATGGGGGAGAAATTGCCTGTCAGCACAGATAGTACACAACCCATTACCTCCTGTCAGTCTATTTACTTCTAACTGAATGAGCATTTGCTATTCAATTGATGGGAAAAGTGAATGGGGATTTTCAGTGCTAATGCAGAAATTTTAATTCTATTGGTGTGATATCGGTAAAAAGGTATTTAAGCTTGTCTGACGCTCTGCAGAGCTGTCAAAAGCGTGTGTGTCCTTGGATGGCAGGAATAAGTAACACCATCTCACACATTTAAACAATAAGCACACAGATTTTAGGAGAAACGGAACTATCTTAATCAGGCATATTTTAAAGTAAAGTTAAATTTTCTCCATTAAATTAGTTACGTATAGAGTCGACATTGCCTTTCTACCAGAAATACCAAACAAATTGTAGGGGATACTTATTAAGTTTTCTAAGTATCAAAGTGAGGTGACTTTAGCATTATTTTTCTGCAGATGAGTCTATTTTTGGCCTGTTTTGGCATGGACCATGGTGATAGAATTCAACAGTTGTTAAATATGTTCAGTGTTTTGTGTCACAAGCTCCCATGTGTACAAAATAACTTAGCTCCCTCCTGTCATGTTCTCCCGGGTCCATTTGGATCTCTCTTGTTTGCGTCTGCAGAGCTATAAACAGCCCTCGGCTTTCATAGTCACCCAGCATCCTCTGCCAAACACGGTGAAAGACTTCTGGAGGCTGGTCCTGGATTATCACTGCACATCTGTGGTGATGCTAAACGACGTGGACCCTGCCCAGGTGAGATGCATGGACTTTGGCTGCAAGAGCCCGGCCCAGGGTCTGGTCTGTGTTTTCTGTGTTTGCACATCGAGAATGCAGTCCACTGGCAGCAGGTTACAAACCCCAGGCAAAGACAGGGAGCCAAAGATGCCTGTGTTACAAACCAGACAGGGGACTTCCCTGGCAGTCCAGTGGTTAAGACTGCACCTTCCAACGCAGGGGTTGTGGATTCGATTTCTGGTCGGGGAGCTCAGATCCCACGTGACTCGTGGTGAAAAAAAAAAAAAAAAACTCAGTGAAGAGTTTAAAAATAGTCTGCACACACACACAAAAAAAAAACTTTGCAAAAAATAATAAAAACCAGGTGTAATTAGGGATGGCAGCAGAAAATAGTCTGAGACCAAAAAGATGGACTGAACTCAGAGACAGTGTGAGTGACGAGGAAACAGAGGGTCATAATCTGGTCTGTTCTCGATGGAAATGCTGACTGGAGAGAGATGCAGGGTAACAAGCAGGCAGGACTGACCCGGGGGCTGAAGGACATAGAGCAAGCCAACCAGAGACGATGAGAAAGGCCGTCAACCTCTGACACAGCCCCAGATCCGGGCTGGGAGTGTCTCCGAGCCTCCTGGCATGGCCCACCTGGAGCCCACAGGTGGCAGTCGGCCTAGCACAGTGAAAGGAGTGGAGGCTTTTTCATATCTAAGGGATAGCAATTACTTTTGTCAACTCTTTGGTAAAGATATATTAAAGAGAAATGAAACCGAAACTGGAAGATAAGGAAAACTCAGAATGATGAATGTGATTTGTTCATAGCTCTTCTTCTTACACATAGAGAGAGAGAATTGGGCGGTGGTGACTCAGTATTAGTAATGGAGTTAGAAGGATTTTCCTAAAGGGAATTGTCAGGCCAGACAGAGTGAGCCCGGGGGCCCTGGGAGCTGGATTTATCAACTTTAGGGCCTGGCTATTCTAGTCACGGGCTAACCTGCCGTGACAGAGTCCCTTGTGGGAAGTTTAAACTTGGTGTGTTGTAAGAATAAACTTGTTCTGGAATGGAATTAATTTTCTGTCTCATAGAGACAAATTTTAAAAAAAAAAATGAAAGCCTGACATATTGTAGCAGCCAAAATGGACAAAAATTTTCCTTCCTAAAATCCACTTTATTAACATCAATCTGCAAAAATCCCTTGGACCTTCACTTCGGTCCTGTAATGTTTTTCATTACATTTGAAGCGATGCATTGTCTTGTTAAGGCTGTAGCCCAAAAGCTAGTTAATGAAATAATAATGATCGTGCTTGTCCTCATCTAGTCCTTTTTACTTAAGAAGCTTAAATATTTCAGTAGTCTTCCGTGGTGATCCTCTCCTCTCCTAAGAATGGGTGGCAACCATTTATAAAAACAAGCAGACACCACAGCTGGGGAACCTCCATGACACAACCAGAAATAGGAGCAAGCGTTCTGGTTTTCTAACTCGCAATGCCATGCGTTCAGCTCCACTCATTCAAGATTGCTTGGTCACAGACAGAGGATAAGCGAGTGTTCCCTCTTCAGAATCATTGTTTTTCCCCTAATGTGAATACTGAAATGCAGTGATAGACTGTTTTTTTTCCATATGAGTGAACCAAACATCAGTGGCTTACACACGTTCTTTCTGGATGACACTGTTGAATTCTAAAGCATATTAGTCACTCAGCCGTGAACTCAGAGAGTAAAGAATCTGCCTGCAATGCAGGAGACCTGGGTTCGATCCTTGGATCGGGAAGATCCCCTGGAGGAGGAACTGACTACTCATTCCAGTATCCTTGCCTGGAGAATCCCATGGACAAGAGGAGCCTGGCAGCTACAGTCCATGAGGTCACAAAATATCGGACATGACTAAGCAACTAACACTTGAATTCTAAAGTCGCGTCCTAACCCACAGTTGTCTGGGCTCATACTGAGCTTTGGCCGTCCCAGTGCGAGAGACCAAGGTCCCCATCCCACTCAGCAGACGGAGCCGGGACTGGTTTGGAGAAAGGATGCTCTTGGGATTCGGCCTTTTAGAGCGCACTAAACGGAGCATTTGAACCGAAAGTCTCTGCAATCGTGCAAGAATAGCACTCAGCTGCTTTAAGTATTTATAGGCCCAGTTCATGGACGTGTTATGCACTATTTAAGCCATTTTCCGCACGGTTTCCTTGGGCAGGATGCAGAATGCCATAATCCAGGAGCCCACGCCAGCCCGGCCGTTTGTATTTCTCTGGTGAAAGTGACGAGCTTTAGATTGAGGGCTGAATTGGAAGGACGAACAGAAAGCAAGGCTGGCTCCATCAGGAGAAAACAGGCAGGACCGTTCAGATGTGCATGCTAGGCCTTCTCTTCCCAGCTCAGCTTCCCATCATATGCCTGTTAATTTTAACATGGGTACCATGGGGGGGTCAAAGAGAAAATGAACTTCAGCGAGCTGTCTTGACAAGGCAGTTTTATAACTTGCACCGAGAAGCTCTGGTGAGGAAGGGAAAACCTTGTGGAAGCACTATCTTTTTTTAAGTTTTTATCTACTATATAGTTGTGTGCTTAGTCACTCAGTTGTGTCCAACTCTTTGCAACCTCATGGACTGTAGCCCACCAGGCTCCTCTGTCCATAGAGATTATCCAGACAAGAATACTGGAGTGGGTTGCCGTGCCCTCCTCCAGGGGATCTTCCCCACCCAGGGATCAAACGCAGGCCTCCCATTCTGCAGGCGGATTCTTTACCAACTGCGCCACCAGGAACGCCCTTTATATAGTTAGTTATTCTTTTTTTTTTTTTTTTCAGTTATTCTTATTTTTAACTGTGCTGGGTCTTCGTTGCTGCTCGGACTTTCTCTGGTTGCCGTGAGCTGGGGCTAATCTTCAGTTGCACGGGCTTCTCACTGTGAGGGCTTCTCTAGTTGCTGACCCCAGGCTCTAGGGGGCATGGGCTTTAGTAGTTTCAGCTCCCAGGCTCTAGAGCACGGCTCAATAGTTGTGGCATGGGGCCTTAGTTTGCTCCACGGTATGTGGCATCTTCCTGACCCAGGGATCGAATCCGTATCTCCTGCATTGGCAGGTGGATTCTTTACTGCTGAGCCACCTGGGAAGCCCAGAAGCCTTATTTTCAAATAAATAAATGTAATCTCTAAAATATTATAGACTCAGCTCATGCAACTTTCTTTCTTGGTCATGAAATTCAAACCTTTAGCTTCTATAACAGAGGGAGGGAGATCTCTTCGTTTGATCCACTGGAAACCATCTTGCAATCTTGGATGTAAATCAACCTTTGTAACTTTCCATGATGAGATTTTAGATTCTTTGGAAAAGAAAAGTCATCAGAAAAAGGAATTTCAAGCAGTAGGTTCTCACCTTCATTGTTCATCATTCTGCTTAAGATGAGATGTTTTCATCTGCTCTTGGCTCAGGAGAAATAGCTTGTAAAATAATGAAGTGATTTCCTCTTGCCCTGCCCCCCAGCCATTTGTCCCTCCAGTAAATTGGAAAAAAATAGTTAAATGCTGCTCCCAAAACATCATTGCATACTGGGTCCTGAAAGAAGCTTCATTTCAGACTTTAAGTAGGGTGTCAGAGCTTTAGAAGGCTTCCCAGGTGACTCAGTGGTAAAGAACCTGCCTGCCAATACAAGAGATGTAAGAGATGTGGGTTCTATCCCTGGGTTAGGAAGATTCCCTGGAGGAGGGCAGGGCAACCCACTCAACAGAGCCTGCTGGGCTACATCCAGGGGTTGCAAAGAGTCAGACACAATGGAACAACTGAGCATGCGTGCATGCCTGCAGAGCTTTAGAAAAGGTTTGTGATAACAGACGGGAGTTTTTCTCACCTGTCTCCAAGTTCAGTGTTGCTGCAGGGCAGTGGTAAGCAAGATCCCCTCGCTCATCTGCCATCGTGCCTGGCACCCTGCCCGCCACACTCGTCACCTGCTCCACCTTTCGGCAGAACTCCTGGTTCTCCAGCGTCATCAATACCTGGAGTGTGAGACGCTAGGAAATTGAGCTTTTAATTGAAGCCCAAAGTGGTTACTCTTATTCCGCCGTGTTTCCTAGGTCTTAGCTTGGGAGGGTTTGGACCAGAGCATGAGAAAATGCAACCCAACACTGTTATCAGTATTTTGTCACTAAACAGCCCTGCTCTCAAAGTGATTACATACTCCTAAGCAGGCCCAGATGGAAGTTGGAGTTTGGGGTGTCAAGTGGGTCATCTCAAATGTCTTTGCTCTTGTAATGGCAGCTCAGGGCATCTCCCCAGGGCTGGAGAAGAGGGCCTTTCAGCAGCAAAAGAGATCTTACAGCGATGGTATTCAGTAGTGCCCACGTGACCTCTTTGGGAGGCAGAATTCCTCGTGGCTTAGTGATGCTTTCACAGAAAATAGAGAAAAAAGTACTAGATGGACAGGGGGAGTTAAGGGCTCAGCCATCAAGAAAGTCAACAGGTCGACTTGGGGGAAGGAAGAGAGAAAGGAAAGGAGCTGAAGGGAATGAGGGGTGTTGGGGCCTGATGCTGGTAGTGACCTTACCCAGATGTGAGCAGTAAGTGTACTGTGCTCGTTAACCTCCCATTTCTGTGTTTTGAATCCAGTTGTGTCCACAGTACTGGCCAGAGAACGGAGTCCACCGACACGGCCCCATCCAGGTGGAGTTTGTTTCTGCTGACCTGGAAGAAGACATCATCAGTAGGATATTTCGAATCTACAACGCAGCGCGAGTAAGACCCGCGACCACCATGGCTGGTGTTGCGGTTTCATTATTTTCTCATCGGGTAGATGGTCTAGGTCAGTCAGTGTTCTGAGAGCCTGAAGGCCCTTCTACAAGTCTGTGAACAAAACTAAGTTCCCTGACCCTGTGGAGCTTACGTTCTAAAGGGAAGAGACAGACAGGAGACACAAAGATTGCCTGCTAGATTTGCTAGAAGGTACTGTGTGCTGTAGGAGAAAAATGGGAAAGCAGAAGGTGCCAGGCCTGGACCAGAGTGTGAGCAGAGGGGCCATATGAATGCAGCCTGGCAGGCGTGAGGGGCAGCCACGTGCTCTCGTGCAGTTGGCTTTGGGGGCAGAAATGACAGTCAGTGCAAAGGCCCTGAGGTGGGGGGATTGTCTGGTGAGTCCCATAACAGCAAGGTGGATGATGTGTCCGCAGCCCAGGAGGCGAAGGCGGGAGTAGCTGCTGGGGCCGAGGTTGGGGTCCGGGGCAGAGGTCACATAGGACCCTGCAGGCCACCGCCAGGATCGGGGCTTCCACGCTGAGGGAAAGGAGGCGCTGCCACAGGGTCCCGAGTGGAAGAGTCTGGAGCTCTAATTGA
The DNA here is from genome assembly GCA_006410675.1 of Oreotragus oreotragus. Lineage (NCBI taxonomy): Eukaryota > Metazoa > Chordata > Mammalia > Artiodactyla > Bovidae > Oreotragus > Oreotragus oreotragus. The sequence goes on from SJYX01018437.1 coordinate 417,204, forward strand.
GCTTTTAGAAGGCAGGCCTGGCGTCTATGCTGAGGACAGTGAGAGAGCAGGTCAGAAGGCTGTTGTAGTAATCCAGGTAGGAAAGGACAAGGTTAGACAGAGCAGCAGTGGGCGGGGGGAGATGGAGGGACTCTGATACATTCTGGCCTCAGAGCCGATAGGATAGGAGGGCTGATCCGTTGGATCCCAGGGACTCAGGAGCAGCTCTCAGCATGTTGGTCCTGAGAACTGGATGGAACAGACATTAACCAGGTTAGGAAAAGCTGTGCAGGTAACACAGGATTGTAAGGAGTCGGAGCATGCGCGGACAGAAGGCAGGTCAGCTAGGTATGTGCTGGGTTTGAAGTGACTGTCTGATGCCTGCATTGGAATATTGTGGAGACTTTGGAATCTGTGAGGGTGAAATTCAGGAGCAAGGTCTGGAGACCCAGATTGAGGACTCACTGGAATAAAGTCATAAAACTGAATGAAACCTTCAAGGGAAAAGTGGAGAAGAGAAAGGGACCCAAGGACTGAGCCTGGAGCCTGCATCAGCCAAGAGTCTGGCAGGAAGGGAGGCCAAGAGCTGTGGGGTTTGGTGGGGGTACAGCCAGGAAGGAAACGAGTGATCCCCTGTGTTGGGTGCTACTGGCAGCCACGGAAGATTTAGCCCGAGAGTCAGACTGAAATCATGTGGCCTGATTATTTCTTGACTCCTAAAGTTCTATTTAAATCCTCCTGCCAGTGCAGGAGACTCAGGAGATACAGACACAGGTTGTATTCAGTCCCTGGGTTGGGAAGATCCCCTGGAGGAGGGCATGGCAACCCACTCCAATATTCTTCCCTGGAGAATCCCATGGACAGAGGAGCCGGGTGGGCTTTAGTCCATGGGGTTGCATAGTTGGATACGACTGAGCAACTGAGCACATACACATAATTCTATTTAATTATGGTGAAAGATTAACTATTAATATCTTAGCAAGAGTCATGCCAGTGAGCAGAACTGTGTTATACTCCCAGGACACAGAGTGTCGTCTGTAACACTCTGAACTCACAGACATTGCCAGATCACAATTTATCCTTTACCTTTAGTTTACCTATAATTAAAGTCAAGCCTGTTTACCACTCTCGGCCCAGTGTGGTCAGAGCTCAGGTCATGTGCTGTTTTTCACGCAGCGTTTGCAAAGCTGTGAGCATTCCACTTCGCTTCTGTCTGGCCTCCCATTGGAAACACCTGGTGTTTTATATCAGCTCTCGATTCAGACTCCTAACTCCTCGGGCCATAGACGGTCCATTCGTTAATTACAGGCAGGCCCTCCTTCCCTGGGGCCCACTGGCATGGGGAGGTAGGGTCAGCGCGCTGGAGCTTGGCCCTGAGAGTAACGCCTGCCTTTTTTCTCTCCACTCCCCTCCGATTGCCCGGCCCTCTGCAGCCCCAGGACGGGTACCGGATGGTGCAGCAGTTCCAGTTCCTGGGCTGGCCGATGTACAGGGACACACCGGTGTCCAAGCGCTCCTTCCTGAAGCTCATCCGCCAGGTGGACAAGTGGCAGGAGGAATACAACGGCGGGGAGGGACGCACGGTCGTGCACTGCCTGTGAGTACACACACCCACCGGGCTGACACCAGCCCTGACGCCTCGGCTCACTGCCTCTGTTCATTATAAACGGAGAAGTAAGCAGGTCGGGGCACCAGCTCATCAGTCCATTCGTTACTTTGCAGAAGACAAGCACGTGCGCGTTTTACCTTTGGAGGGGGGTGTCGCTGCTATAAATTGAGCCCCAGCCTTGTGACTGGGAGCCGCTGCCTCCCCCAAAAAATACCTGGGTGGGTTCAGTGAGCTTCTTCCAGCTCTTGAGGGCATGTTGTTAAGCTTCAGAGAATTTTCTGAGCTGGTTGTGAAACTGTTGGTAACCTAAAATCCTCAGTGGCAGACGTGTTTATGTCACGGACGTCAGCAAATGCCACAGTGGAGGGGCCCTCCCTGTTATGGCAGAACTGGTTTACCAGTGCACTCGTTGGTGATTCTGTTGGATTTCATGACAGAGGTTTCAGAGGAACTGTTTCCTTCTTCTTTGTGGTTTTAAGAGAGTTTTGTTTTGTTTTGTTTGCCTGGGGATAGATATATATTGGGAAGATTTGGTTACAGCCAGGGTCTGCAGACTGGTCTCCAGACCAGCAATTTTAACAAGTGCTAAAATGGGAGATCCTTGGCTGCAGAATAATGGTTCCCAACCTTGGCTGCACATCTGGGGAGCTTTTAAAAAACAAACAAACAATGCCCAGGCCACAGCAAAACAATTAAATCCAAATCTCTGGGGGTAGGAAGACCAGGCAACAGTGCTTTTTTAACTCCCGGATTATTTCAGCGTGAGGCTGAGGTTGCAAGCCGTGGCTCGAGTCTGCGTGCTTTTCAAAGCACTTTCACCTGCATCTTCTCATGGGCGAAGATAGGAGCTAATCAGCCAGCTGGAGGTGGCTTAATGGGCAGCGATTAGAAAGCCTCGCAGTCTGGGGAGATGGGGAGTCTGTGGACACTGAGCTTCCTTCTTTTTTCGGTGGAGCGTTGTTAACAAGCTCACAGGGAGCTCTCTCCTAAATTGAAGGGAAGACAACGCTCTGCTCCAGGGACACTGACCCTAGTTACAGCAACCAGCATGGCCGAGGGCTCGTTACTCTGCTCGCTGCCATATCTCGCGAGATGCCCCCCACCCCCACCCCGGATCTGGGAACCCAGGACTCTGCCACCTCTCAGCACCCTATGTGGCAGGAAACCGCTGTCCCCTCAGAAACAGTCTAATGAAGCAACCAACACCAGCCCTTCATCAGAAGTCCCCCAAATCCTCCCCTCCACCTTCCCCTTCCTTCTTAGGGACCCATTCATTAAAATCATCTCCACCAAGAAAATGTCCAGAAGGATCTATGAACTGCTCCCATCCCCATTTTTATTCCTCTGCTTGCAGACTTCTGATCAGAATAAGGTCAGAGGGTCACCTGTGTGAAGTGATACAGCCCTGGCGAGGATAATCGACATTTTAGTGAGAGCTTGTATTCGATCGGTTGGGTCTTCTTGGGGATGCAAATACAGTTTGTGGTTACCGATTTCTGCATCAGGAGCCTGCCAGCCTCTGGAACGAGAAACGTCACACTTCCTAGACGCTTCCTGACCAGGGCCAGCCCTGGGACCCAAATGGCTGCGTCCCACACGTATTAAGTTCATCGTAAAAAGGCATTCCGGTATACAGTAGGTGCAGATAAATACTGTTTGATTCCTTATTCAAGGTGTACCTAGAATAGTCAGACACAGAGAGTCAGAAAGTATTAGTCTCTTGGTAGGTGCCAGGGGTCGAGGGTGGGGGAGAATGAGGAGCTAGCCTTTAATGGGGACAGAGTTTCAGTTTAGGAAGGTGAAAGTTTTCAGGCTATGGACGATGGTGAGTTGTACATTGTGAAGGTACTTAGTGCCACAGAACTGCACAGTTAAATATGGTTAAAATAGTATGTTTTATGTCATGTGACTTTTACCACAATAAAAAAAATTTTTTTTTATCATAACAGAAAAAAAGGGGGGAGCTACATCCCAGTAGTGGGAAATCTGAGGGGACTGAGGGGAAGATGCAAAGACCCATTAAGTCACTGTACCTCATAGGCCACCATGCAGATGAACTCTCCAAGGCACGCCTATAACCCCAGACTGAACAGTTCCACCCCCTGCCTACATGATACCTAAGACAGTGGCCGTTCTCTCACCCAGTGGACACGGCAGGCACCCGCTGCTCCTGCCCTGCTGCCAGCCGAGCCCCCGGCCCCTTCTCCTGCTGAGAGAACCTGGACTTTTCCCTGGGAACCATCCTCCCCCCAACTCTGAAGTCCCAGCTGTTACCATGGGGCTGCCATTTACTCTCTCTATATATCACGGGGGCGGGGTGTGAGACCCAGGCTGGGGACAATGCTGACTGTTGTCAAGATTTTAAAATCTTTATCTAAGGTGTTTTAGCTGTAGGAACAGAGTTAGGTTGAATTGGTAGCCTCCAGTTCAGGCCAGGAGACATTGCTTTGACCCACAGGCAACCTGCTGTCCCCCTCCCCACCCCGCCCCGCAGAAGGGAACTTCTTCCTATTCAGTATAGCGCAGCGCCACCTACTGGCCTTGGGCAGAGCATCCATTCCCGGGCCTCCCTTCAGGGCTGTGAACTGAATGGTTCACAGAAAGCAAGCAGGGAATTCTTTTTCCTTATACACGTCTTCCAGCTAATAAAACTAGTTGAAATGGATAGAATTAAAGTCTCATGCTTTTTCAACCCTTGATGAAAGTAATGGATGTAGACAGTGGTCATCGACAGCTGCTGAAAGCGTTAGGTGAAAAGCCAATGGAGGAGAAACAGTGAGGTGTTGATGCAGAGAGAGAGAAGAGACTAAGAGCAGAAGAGAAAATCCAGGAGCAGCCACACCTCCGGGTCCCCTGACTCGCAGCAGGGTCCCGCAGCGGCACACCACCTGCAGGGCAGTGGTCTCCCTTCTCACGCTACCCAGAGAGCATCTCCAGCGCATGCTGTCTTCAGTGCAGACCTGAAAAGGAAGGCAACAGAGCTTCTACAGAAAATCTTCACCCGAAGGAGTGATCAGAGATGAGTTACGCAGGACACAGAACAGCGGCCGTAAAGGGAGACATTGGTAAATTGGATCGTTAAAGCTGAGCACTCCCGTTCATCCAAGGAGAGTGGAAACACAAGACAGGACAGTGACGTTTGCACTCCATACATCTGACAGTGAACTCATAGGCAGCATTCCAAAGAACTGCTGAATTCGACAGGAAAAGGACAGACAGTCCAACTGTTGGGCAAAATGCTTGACGAGAATGTCATTTTTTCAAAAAGAATATCCAAATAGCCAATAAGCATAGAAAAGGCATCGTTAGTTTTCAGGAGAATATGCATTAAAATACAGCAAAATTGGGTGCCCCTACATTGTCACCAGAATGTCTAAAATTTAAACAAATAACTGGTTCTAAGTGTTGGAAGACTGTGGAGTAACTGGACTCCCAAACACTGTTGGAACAAAGTAAGCATGTACAACCATTTTGGAACCATTTAAATAGCATATGTGCGTGTGTGTGTGCATGCTCAGTCACTTCAGTCGTGTCCAGCTCTTTGTAACCCTGTGAACTGTAGCCCACCAGGCTCCTCTGTCCATGGGATTCTCCAGGCAAGAATACTGGAGTGGGTTGCCATGCCCTCCAGGGGATCTTNAAATAGCATATGTGCGTGTGTGTGTGCATGCTCAGTCACTTCAGTCGTGTCCAGCTCTTTGTAACCCTGTGAACTGTAGCCCACCAGGCTCCTCTGTCCATGGGATTCTCCAGGCAAGAATACTGGAGTGGGTTGCCATGCCCTCCAGGGGATCTTCCTGACCAGGCATCAGACCCATGTCTCTGTCTCCTGCATTGGCAGGTGGATTCTTTACCACTAGCACCACCTGGGAAGCCCTTTAACAGCATTTAGCAAAGTTAAATATAAATATATGCTCTGAGCTCTTCTGCTGTGAGCTCACTGACTGCAAAAATGACTCATAAATGCAACAGGAGACGTGCTTATAGCAAACATATTCGTAATATGGGAAACCGCAAACAGCCCAAACATTCGTCAGCTCCTAGGTAAAGAAATTATGCAGTAGTATATCCACTCAGTGGAATTATTCTCAGCAACGTAAGAAGAAAAGGCTTGCCTGGTGGCTCAGATGGTAAAGAACTGCCTGCAATGCGGGAGACCTGGGCTCAATCCCTGGGTCCAGAAGATCCCCTGGAGAAGGGAATGGCAACCCACTCCAGTATTCTTGCCTGGAGAATTCCATGGACAGAGGAGCNAGGCTTGCCTGGTGGCTCAGATGGTAAAGAACTGCCTGCAATGCGGGAGACCTGGGCTCAATCCCTGGGTCCAGAAGATCCCCTGGAGAAGGGAATGGCAACCCACTCCAGTATTCTTGCCTGGAGAATTCCATGGACAGAGGAGCCTGGCAGGCTACAGTCCATGGGGGTCCCAAAGAGTGGCCACAACTGAGCGACTAACACGCACAATGTAAGAGGACAAACTACAGATACAACATGGGTGCGTCTCACACAGATAATGTTAAACAAAATAAGCCAGACTCAGAGTGCATGCTGTATAAGTCCATGTGTACAAAATTCAAAAACAGACAAAAGAAACTAATGATGCTAGACCTGAGGACAGGGGCTATCTTGAAGGTGTGGGTAGTTTTGGTGAGGAAGGAATACTGGGGAGAGGGGATCCAGGGGGCTGATCGTGGTCTGTATCTTGATCCAAATGGTAGCTAATGGTATGTATATGCATTTGCATTAACTGGGATCTGTACTTAACCACTTGTGGGCTTAATTGTAGGTATGTTATACTTTAACAACTGATATGGAACTTAAGCATGGGATGATAAAGCTGGTATTGGAACACAGTGATCAATCTTAAAAATCACAAAACAAGTTGATGTCCTATGCCTGCTTCCTAATGTAAGTTCACTTATAAAGTATATTTATCCAGAAAGAAAAAAAATCCTGAATTCTTATGAAACATCCCAATTAACAGAAAGCACAGAATTAGAGATTGGTAGGTTAAATGATTCTCAGAGATGCAATGAATGAGAACAACCCAGAATGTGGGGCTGTCTGCAGGGAAAATGACCCTATTTCCTCAACAAATAAATTGCCAAGAGGAAAAAATGAGAGAGCAAAAAGAACCCATAGATTAAAATAAACTTGCAAGACTTGTCAACCAAATGCAGTGTGTGGACTTTGCTTGGATGAGAATTTGAAAAAGTAAATTGTAAGAAAAAGTCTAAAACAACCTGGGGAATTTGGACAGTACCTAGAAATTTGATTCCATTAAACTGTAGTGTTTATTTTAGTTGTAATAATAATGGTATTCTGTTTATTTAAAAAAAAAAAAAGATCCTTTACATCCTTGGAAAAGTGGTTGATTCCAGAGCTGGTACAAGGGAGAAGTTACAGGACCAGTTAGAAAATCTCATGGTTCTAGAAAGTAAGGACATGCTTGAAAAGGGTTGAAGGAACCAGCCTGATGGAGCTCCTAATGGCCAAAGCTGGAACAATTTCAGCAACAAAATAAATACGGATACTATTTTAGCTCAAAGAAATGATAATTGATATGTATAAGTCTAAAGTGACATAAATAATAGAAATAAATAAGCAAATAAATTCTCAAACAGTAGCTGAGAGTTCTCTCTTTAGAGCAGGATGTAGAAGGAAAGAGGGACGTGGAAACCAATTAGGCAGATGTCAGAGACGTCACTTTGCTGACAAAGGTCCATAGAGACAAAGCTGTGGTCTTTCCAGGAGTCATATACGGATATGAGAGTTGGACCATAAAGGAGGCTAAGCTCTGAAGAATTGATGCTTTCAAACTGTGGTGCTGGAGAAGACTCTTGAGAGTCCCTTAGACAGCAAGGAGATCAAACCAGTCAATCCTAAAGGAAATCAACCTTGACTATTCATTGGAAGGACTGATGGTGAAGCTGAAACTCCAATACTTTGGCCATCTGATGCGAAAAGCTGACTCATTAGACAAGATCCTGATTCTGAGAAAGACTGAAGGCAGGAAGAGAAAGGGATGAGAGGATGAGATGGTTGGATGACATTACTGACTCAATGGATATGAGTTTGAGCAAATTCAGGGAGATGGTGAAGGACAGGGAAGCCTGACGTGCTGCAGTTCGTAGGATTGAAAAGAGTTGGACACGACTGAATGACTGAACAGCGAGCAGCACAGGTAACACTGTTGCAGACAGGATCCCCAAATGGGCACTAATAACAGCGGATGAAACTTTGAGGAGAGCAAGACACTTACATAATCCCAGTGTATTTTTCCCAAGATACTTATTAACTACAAAGAGAAGCATCGTGACTACATGGTGAAAAAATCTGCCAGACATCCACCACCTTAATAAGCAACCAAGGTCATCATTGCCAGCAACAAGACCGTTCAACACCATGACCCTTCGAAGGAGGCGACAGCCTTTCCATGGTTTTCTTGCCAAAGTGCATAACTTCATGTTCAATGATGAGAAAGCATCAGATGAATCAAAATGAAGGTACTTTCTACAATTTTTATTTTGTGATGACTTCTCAAACAGTGGATGAGGGGCCGTGGCTGTTTTCTGCATCTCATTCTGTATTCCATATTCTGCAAAACAACTGACTGACCAGTCCTCTTTGAAAGTGTCAAGGTCAAAAAAGACAAGGGAAGACTGAGGACGCAGCTCATAGGAAACACTGAAGAGATGTGTTGCCTAAATGCAAGGTGGGTCCTGGACTGAATCCTGGACCAGAAGAAAGGATGGTTGTAGAAAAACTGGACACCTTGACCAAGGTCTGTAATTTAGTCAATAGCATTATACCAGCATTAACTTCCTGGTTTTGACCATCTGCTATGGTTATGTAAGACCTTCCCATCAGGGAAGGTGGACATGCAGAGAACTCTGTGCTATTTTTACAGTGATTCTGTACAATTAAAATTAATCCAAAATAGAAAGTTTTATTTTGAAAGAGCCCTTATGAAGCCATTTATTTCAAATTGGGACTGGAACCCAGCCAAACCCACGGTCTTCCAACTGAGATCACAGACCTGGTTTCAGGACCTAATGAAACTCAACTTTTCAGGTTTCATTTCTCATCGCAGAAAGTATTCAATGAGAGACAAAGTGATAGGTAGGAAGTATATTTATTCAGAGAGAAACACGCTCCACAGACAGAGTGTGAGCCATAGCAGAGAGTGAGTGTGGCAGTCTCAGACTATGGTTATGCTTACCTTTTATGGGGTGGGCAATTTCCTAGGCTAGTGAGTGGGAGAATTATTCCAACTATTTGGAGAAGGGGCGGGGATTTCCAGGGATTGGGCCACCGGCCACTTTTTGGTCTTTGATGGTCCACTTTGGAACTGCCATGGAGCCTCTGGGTGTCATTTAGCTTGCTGATATGTTGCAGTGAGCTTGAACTGAGGATCAAGGCTTAGTCAAGTTGACGTGTCTGCCTTCTAGTACCCATTTGGATCTAATCAGTTTATGCTGTGCTCTCTGGCTGCGTCATTCTTTCCAAGGTTGTACGCTGCCCTCTTCCCTCCTGTTTCATTTATATTTTAGAGATAAAGCATGAAATGCTAATAGATGGTCTGAGGTCAAATCCATCCTTGAGCATAACCCACACGCATCCCAGTTTTCCTGCAGACACATGAGATGTTTGTATATTGAAAACTTTCCTGCGGGCCTTTTGCAGCTTTGCATAAAGCTGCCATATCAGGTCACCTGGTGGGGGCAGAGGTGGAGCTGGGAGAGCAGGCCAGGTTCCCATCACCTCTGGTCAGGTGACCTGTGGGCTCTGGGCTCTGTTTGCATCAGGTAGAGGGACTTGCTCAGGTGAAGCATCCCAGCCAGGAGGGTTTGGGCAGCAGGTGTGACCAGGTGGTGTGAGCCATGCGCTGTGAGGGTGACCCAGACCCACCGCCTGCCTCTCCTCTTCCTGCAGGAACGGGGGCGGCCGCAGTGGGACCTTCTGTGCCATCAGCATCGTCTGCGAGATGCTCCGGCACCAGCGGACGGTGGACATCTTCCACGCCGTGAAGACACTGAGGAACAACAAGCCCAACATGGTGGACCTGCTGGTAGGACCCTGTCCATCTGTCATCCCACTTGGAGTTGGAGGGGGTGGGGAGCCGTTCCTGGTTAGCTCAGTCTGCTCCCTGGTGGGAGAGGCTCGTGCTTACGGTGCATTCACTGTGCTCGTCCGAGTTTTTCTCCTTCCTGCTCCCTTCTTCTTGCCTTTTCACCAGTAGGCTCCTCTCAACACATCTGACGTGTAGAAATAGTTGAAACTCACAAGCACACATCGTGATTAATTGCCATTCTCAGCAGCACCTTCCACATGGCTAAGCACTTCATCTTTACGGAGAAGAAATAATCATAGCACATGAAATGCCAGAGTTTCAAATTACAGATTTTATAAATAGCTTAATCACCTAATATTTATCAAAGCTGGGAATTGGAGTTTGACATCCAGACGATTGCATTTAATTATGGCGGGTATCTGAGGAGAGGATGAAAGAGGTGGAGAAACAAAGGACGAGGTGGAATGGTTTTCTTCGGGAATTGCATGAAATCTCTTTATTGTGTGGAGCTGTTGAAATGCTGACTGCTGTGACTTGAGAATAGGAGAACAGTTTAAAGGAGGAAGCTTTTCAATGAGGTTTTTGTATTTCTCTGTTAGTGGAGGAAGGATCTGAAGGAGATGGGGGGGGTTTAATCCCAAGGTGGGGAGAGTGGCCTGGGATGGGGAGGGGAAGACAAGGTGGAGTCCCTGAGGAGCTTGGAAAACTGCTTTACACTGTAAATACCTTAACGGGACTAAAGAGGGAGTGGAGAGTCACGCATACTGAAGCTGAGGAAACAGCCACGGCCCCGCCCATGATGGGCAGCTCCTGGGACCCACCCGAGCCCTGCTCAGCATCCAGGGCCGTCTGCTTCCCCCACAGACGTGCTGGGTGCTTCGTGAGCTGTTCTGGTTTCCAGATGCATGTGCTGCCCTGGGAATTTAACAAACAGGAACCTCTTTGGCCAGGTGCACACTCTCAAAACCATCAGCAATTACCGTGTTGGCTTCTGCAAAGAAAAGGGCTGCACCCCCCACACCACTGCTCCCCAGCCTGCCCTGGGTGGTGGTTGTTCAGCCCCTAAGTCGTGTCCGACCCTTTGTGACCCCGTGGACTGCAGCACGCCAGGCTTCCCTGCCCTTCTCTGTCTCCCGGAGTTTGCTCAAACTCATATCCACTGAGTCGGTGATGCTGTCTAACCATCTCATCCTCTGTTGCCCCCTTCTCCTCCTGCCCTCAATCTTCCTCAGTATCACTGTCTTTTCCAGTGAGTCGGCTCCCATCAGGTGGCCAGTGTTTTGGAGCTTCAGCATCAGTCCTTCCACTGAATATTCAGGGTTGATTTCCTTTAGGGTTGACTGCTTTGATCTTCCTACAGTCCAAGGGACTCTAAAGGGTCTTCTTCAGCACCACAATTCAAAAGCATCAATTCTTCGGCACTCAGCCTTCTTTATGGTCCAACTCTCACATCCATACATGACTACTNAGCATCAGTCCTTCCACTGAATATTCAGGGTTGATTTCCTTTAGGGTTGACTGCTTTGATCTTCCTACAGTCCAAGGGACTCTAAAGGGTCTTCTTCAGCACCACAATTCAAAAGCATCAATTCTTCGGCACTCAGCCTTCTTTATGGTCCAACTCTCACATCCATACATGACTACTGAAAAAAACCATAGCTGTGATATCTCTGCTTTTTAATACGGTGTCTAGGTTTGTCATAGCTTTTCTTCCAAGGAGCAAACATCTTTTAATTTCATGGCTGCGGTCTCTGTCCATGGTGATTTTGGAGCCCAAGAAAATAAAATCTGTCACTGTTTCCATTTTTTCCCCATCCTGCCCTGGGGATGCCCCTCAATCCTGCCCTCTACTCTCAGCTCTGCTCATTCAAGTGAAGTGACCTCAGACAGATAACCCTGACTTCACCTTGGGCATGTCACTCAACTCTCCCGAGCCTGAGTTGTAACCGGAGGTGATGTTGGTTTGTTGAGATCATCCCCTGTGACGACATGCATGAAAGTGTTTTGGAAGTGCCCCAGGTGAGAAAGCCCGTCCCTAAGACTGCAGCTGTCTACAGGGCACAGTGTGACCAGCAGCCCACCTGATGCAGGTAAAAAAAAAGCACTGGGTGCAAGCGAGGAGGCTTCAGGAGCAGTAGCATGTATACACGTGGCCCTTACGAGTGCCTTTCACACAGTGCAGACTTCACGTGGATGGGCAGGTTCTGTGCCCAGACTTCACTGGTCAGAGGACTGTCTCACTCCCCGGGCTGTTGTCAGTCACTAAGTCATGTCCGATGCTTGGTGACCCCATGGACTGACTGCAGCATGCCAGGCTTCCCTGTCCTTCACGATCTCCCGGAGTTTGCTCAGACTTACATCCATTGAGTTGGTGATGCCATCTAACCACTCCTCGGGACCCCCCTGAATTTTAGAGTTCCCCCACCTGGAATTCTCCATTTTCTGGGCTGAGGGCAGTTAGAGGTGGCCCAAGTTTAGGACAGATAAGCAGATTGGCAGAGGCTGGAAACAAATGCATAAATGAAACTATTCTGAGACATCATTCGGTATTTAATGCCCTGATTCAGGGACAGGTGTGTAGCTTCCAAACATTAGTTGGCATCTGAGTAAAGTGACCTGGACTTTTTTTAAAAAATGTAATCCCCTTCTCACTGTAGCCTGACTTAAGCACATCATTAGAAACAGACCCTTCCAGGCCTTTCCCCAAATGGCTCTGCTGAGCTTCCTTCACTCACGAGTTTTTTGGGCAGAAGCAGCAAGGCTTTTCCCAGATTCATGGTGCAGACTGCAGGATGGGGTGCTTTTCCATGAAGGCAGCTCCTGACTGCAACCCACGTTCCCATCATAACCTGGGCATTTCTCTATTCGTGTGCGGTTCTGAGGAAGAAACAGGATTCTTGGATTCCCAGAACCCCAAAGATCCACACCAGTTTTATGATAAGCTCAGCGGCTGAGAAATGTAAGAAAGTCCTGCAATTTCCTGAGGAAAATGCCTGATGAATGTGTCACAGTGCCTCCTGGCGGGATAACAGATCTTATCTGGTGACCAGAGGGAAAAGGTCACGGTGCTCTTTTCAGTGGGCTTGAAGCTTCTTGAGTCGAATCAGGGCTCTTGTAATTCAGGTCAGGGAGATAAAACCTGGCACAGTTGTATAGGGCATAAAAGACCATCCAAGACTTGAATCTCTCCTAAGTAGAGAATGTGATCCCAGTAGCTGAGAAACTCGCTCCTAGCTGTCTCTTTGCAGGAGGAGGCAAGAGCCAGGGCACCCTAGAGCAGACCCCATGCAGGCCGCCAGGAGGCAGGCAGGTGGGTGTGGGGAGGCAGGAGGGCCAGGCCTCTCTGGGTCTGCTCAGCCTTCCATTCAGACCCCAAAACATGCTGCCACAACCCCCACCCCCCCATCCATCAGGGCAGGATGAGTGTTCTTAGGGGATCAAAGTGATCTCCCCTTGAGGCTCTGATTATTTTTCCAAATTGTGTCTGAGTTAGAAGCTTCCCCATCCGTTTTGAAGCATGGCACTCTCAAGGGAGAATCAGAGGGCCTACGGATTTATTTCTTCCAATGTTTAGGTCTGGAGGCTCCAGGGAAAAGGCAGTGGATTGCCAGGAAGCAAAATCATTTTAACACACGACTAGATATCTTGATGGGCTTCCCTAGTGACACAGTGGTAAAAGATCCAATGCCAGTACAGTAGGCCCAGGTTCGATCCTGGGTTGAAAAGATCCCCTGGAGGAGGAAAGTGGCCACCCACTCCAGTATTCTTGCCTGGGAGATCTCATAGACAGAGGAGCCTGGCAGGTTACAGTCCATAGAGTTACAAAAGAGTCCAACAGGACTGACCGACTAAACAACAGCAAGATTGTTTGGCGCAGCAGGACCACTGGGTTTGTCTCCTGACCCCTCTTGCTGCCCAGCTTCTCAGTGATCCCCCTCTTCAGCCAGCCTCCAGCCCTCATCAAAGGCCTGGATTCCTGAGGGGCCTACTGCCCCAGCGCAGCCCGAGACTGGCGCTACTGACCTGGTCAGACGCAGACGGAGTCCCCCGCGCTGAGCCACTTTGCCTCTCGTACAGTTGCTGGGAAACCAGCTGCTTCAACACACAGTCCTCTCTCACCGTTGCTTCTGCACTTGGCTTTGAAGTTCCCAGGTCTCTGTGTTAACAGAGAAGCAGCCTTTAGGAGCCAGATCTTACCCAAGAAAGTTACTGTCCCAGGGAGGCAGTGGGAGCTCTGGCCAACGTGCTGAGTTGACACACTCACCCATTGTGGAGTGGTTCCCTAGACCACGGTGATCAGCACGACTGCAGCCTCTCGGAGTGAGTGCAGCTGACTCTGTGTGGTCAGAACACTTGCAATCCGTGGTCAGCAAGTTTCAAGGGTACAGTTCCGTATCATTAACTCTGGTCGCCCTGCTGTATGGTAGAGCTGTGGCATTCACTGCTCTTATAACTGAAAATCTGTGCCCTCAGCAGCATCACCCCACTTGCCCCTCCCCTGACAACGACAGTTCTAGTCTCCATCTCTGTGGCATTGACTTCTCCGTAATGGAACCTTTAAAAACATTCTGGGCCCCAGGCCCACCCCAGAGACTGATCCAGGTGACATGGACCTGGCTTCAGCAGCCGTGGGACAAGCACCTCAGGTGACCTGATGTGCAGCCGAGGATAAGAAAGTTCATGGGTGGTCTAGAAAGGCCCTCAGCCCGCCCACACGTTGGATCAGCTGGGGCACTTCACAGATAGAGGAGCCAGGCCGCGCCCCAGAAGACGGGGATAGACAGAGCCTGTGTGGTGTGCCGCAGGTGAGATGCACAGCTCAGGAGGATAAGAGGCCAGCCCTGCAGTATGGCTACGCTGGTGGCGGGGCAGGCCAAGCCCACTTCCCATTTCTTCTGTTTACTGGACCCAGTAACAGGGATCTGAGCTGCTCCCTGGACCAGGGAAGGCAGTGGCCACAGGCCAGTGGGTCTGATTAAAGAATCAGATGCACAGACAGCATGTGGCCTTGGAAAGGGAGAAAGTGCTTCAGACCCTTTCAGAGCTATACTGAGCGTAACGACCCGTCCATCTATCATCAGAGACAGGCAGCTGCCCCCCGGGGGTCTCACAGGCACAGAGGTTGGTCACCTGGTGCGACCCCCTGGGAACACTGATCCAGACAGTCCCACCTGAGGTTATTGGCACATGGGCCCACTTCCCCTCCTGGCAGGCATGTCGGGCAGAAGCGTTTTCTGCTTGTCAGCAAGGATCCAGCTGAGACTGAAGCTGGTGTTCATTTCCAAAAGCAGGTGTGTGTGTGCAGGAGCAGAGAGGGGGAAACTCTGCCCCAGGTGAGTGCAGAGTCTCTTTGAAACTTCTCAGGCGACATGGCGTGCTTGAAGTGACAGGCTGACTGTGGGGCCATGTTCTGCAGAGCCTTTGGGGGAGCCGCCTGCAGCCGCCCGCCAGCACCGAGGCCTCCCATGCCCTCCCTGAGGGCAGGGACTCTTACAGCGTGACCTCATGTAGGGTATCCTTTCAAGTTTCACTTTCTCCCTGTTTTGTGAGAGTAAGGACCATCTGAAGCGAAGGTGGGGCAGGGGTCTTGAAGAGGAGTTGCCAGTTACCCTGGTTGCGGTCCAGCACAAAGATGCTCACGTCATCAGCTAATGTCACCCAGACTGGGAAATCCTGGGACCAAAGCATAAACACCCTTTCTCCCCTGAAGCAGAGATGGTTCATGTGGCTTAATTATACTGTTCAAAAGCGAGGAAACCGCCAAAGATGGGCTGTATCTGGTGATCAAGTGTAATCAGGTTCCAAGTGGGATGATTTCAGGTGTTTTTCGAGGTGCCTGGGGGAGGGGCCCAGCAATTTGTGATCCTTCTGCTCATTCCCTGTACGGAACCAGTCATCAGAGTCTGTGGAGCTAGCAGCCTATTTAGGAAGGATGAGATGAGAGAGAGAACTCATTTTGAGAAACTGTAGTCATGCCTATGATGGGGCACCTTCAGTGATTACCCCCCCACACACAGCCGCCCCTTGGGATGAACCCAAAACCCCTTCCTGGCTTCTTCATTCACCTTTGACCCAAGGTAGCAGCCACGTGGCCCTGTAAGTGCATCTTACTATGTTAAGAATCAGCAGTAATAAAGCTGCCTGCCAATCCAGGAGACTCAGATTTGATCCCTGGGTCAGGAAGATCTAGGAAATGGCAAGCCACTCCAGTATTTTTGCCTGGAGAATCCCATGGACAGAGGAGCCTGGTGGGTTATAGTCCATGGGGTCGCAGAGAGTCGGACACGACTGAGCAACTGAGCATGCATAACACTCTGTTAAGAGGACGGTCCGTAGTCGGCATTGAAACTAACTGCACAGCTAGCTTTGTACAAAATCACGTTTCTGCAAGAAGGAACTGATCTCTTAGGTTTCCACGAAAAAGAAAAAAATGAATTGTCTGTGTGATTCACAAAAAACGGCAATGATTGGAGCTCACCTTAGCCAGTGTCAGCCATGAGCTGACGGAGTCAGGATTTTGAAAATCGAGTGATTTATTGTAAATATTCTGAAAATAGAAGTATCAGATCTTGAAATAATAAATCCTAGAATGTGGATTGAAAGCTTGCTCAGGTGCTGGTCCGGGATCTGAGAAAGCTGCGCTCAAGAGAAATGAGTTCGCTGCCCCATTAAGAACTGGGATGTGGCTCCCAGGGGGCATCAGACGTTGCCTTCAGTGCCTGTCTCTGTTCTGCCATCTCTACCTGGGCATCCATCGAGTCGGTGATGTCACCCAGCCATCTCATCCTCTGTCGTCCCCTTCTCCTCCTGCCCCCAATCCCTCCCAGCATCAGAGTCTTTTCCAATGAGTCGACTCTTCACATGAGGTGGCCAAAGTACTGGAGTTTCAGCTTCAGCTTCAGCTTCAGCTTCAGCATCATTCCCTCCAAAGAAATCTCAGGGCTGATCTCCTTCAGAATGGACTGGTTGGATCTCCTTGCAGTCCAAGGGACTCTCAAGAGTCATCTCCAACACCACAGTTCAAAAGCATCGATTCTTCGGCGCTCAGCCTTCTTCACAGTCCAACTTTCACATCCATACATGACCACAGGAAAAACCATAGCCTTGACTAGACGGACCTTTGTTGGCAAAATAATGTCTCTGCTTTTGAATATGCTAACTAGGTTGGTCATAACTTTCCTTCTGAGGAGTAGGTGCTTAATAACCGCTTGTAAACCGGAGGGAGTCCTGCTGACTGACAGTCAGAGGTAAAGCCAGGCCAGGCATGAAGCCACGTTTATTCACTGAGCAAATCATGAAGGTGTATCTCCAGCCTCCCTCCAAATACACCTCTTGGCTTTCCCATAATTTGTCCGCAGGATGTTGATATAACAGGTGCACTTACACGTGTGGACAAATAGATGTGTTCCAGTTGTCTGGAACTTTCCAAGAAGTCTCACAAGTGTAAATTTCAGAATATTTCTTCTGACCTTGTGAGAAATATCTACAAACAGTGAATACGTATGTGGTCCAGCATTGTGATGTCCTAGCTCATTTCTGATTCACCTCCTCCTCAGGTTGATTGCTTCCAATTAAAGCCCTAATTGGGGCTTCTGAGGTGTCAGCAGTAAAGAATCTGCCTGCCAGTAAAGCAGGCGCAGGTTCAATCCCTGGGTCTGGAAGATCCTCTGGAGAAGGAAACAGCAACCCACTCCAGTATTCTTGCCTGGACAATCCCACGGACAGAGGAGCCTGGCGGGCTACAGTCCATGGGGTCACACAGAGTCAGACTTGACTGAGCACGCGTTCACACACAGCATCACTGCTCTCAGAGAAATGGGGCCCGCTGTGGACGCACTGATGTTGTGTCCCTTCTGTGTTCCAGGATCAGTACAAGTTCTGCTACGAGGTAGCCCTAGAGTACTTGAATACTGGCTGACGGCATGAAAAGCCCCGCACACCAACCTTCCATCCTGCACAGCCAGGACGCGTGCCACGGTGTTTGTGCCGATGAGATGAAGACAGCTCCGTATGCTTATTTTGCTTTGCCTAATTGACTCTTTTTAAAAAAGAGTCCAAGAGAAAAAAAGTGTTTATAAAACTGCTTGCACTGCCCGATTCCCACCCACAGCACCCAGTGGTCCAACCCTGTCGTCCTGGGCACCGGCCCCTTCGAGCAGCGTGGACAGATGGTAAATTGAAGAGCACAATTATATTCTTATGAAGGAATTTGTACCTTTGGGGTATTATTTTGTGGCCCGTGAACGTTTGTTATTGTCACAGCTGAGTGTACATTTTCGTTCTGTGGAGAATGCTACCTGGCATTATGATAATATATTATTTTAGTTAATATTTGTATTTTAACATGTCGCATAATATATGTAGCTTTCCAAGACTAACAGATAAACGTATAATGAACCAAGAGATGTTGTATGAGTTGTTGTTTCTATCAGATTTGTATCGTTTCCGAGGGAAAAGCTCAGGAGGCGTTCAGTTCGGGAAGGCGGAGGTCGGCGATCAGGTTCACAGATCTGAAGTTCTTCAGTTCTTCCTGTGTGTTTATATTGTAAATACT
This sequence comes from Oreotragus oreotragus, assembly GCA_006410675.1. Taxonomy (NCBI): domain Eukaryota; kingdom Metazoa; phylum Chordata; class Mammalia; order Artiodactyla; family Bovidae; genus Oreotragus; species Oreotragus oreotragus. Next base: position 435,420 of record SJYX01018437.1, read on the forward strand.
TTTGATTTCATCAGATTATTTATTCATTAAAAGAAATTTTTGTGAAGCGCAGTGAGTGACAATCATTTTTATCCAGCCCTGGAAATGATTTGCTTTATGATGCTACCTGTGTGAATTCTCAGCTCAATAAATAAAGACGCGTGAGCAGTGTGGTGTCTGCCTGGTGTCCTGACACCCCGCGGAGCAGCTCTGGTCACTCCTGGCCTCGGGCAGAGAAACCATGGCTGGTCTGCTGGATTGGAGCAGGTGGAGTTAGGATTTCAGAGAGATCTTTTGTCAGGGAGAAACCGAGACCCATCCTGAGCTGTTCCTATGAGCCCCAGAGGCCACTGGCCAGTGAGCTCTGACCTGGTGGGCAGGCTCTGACAGGAGCTCTGGGCTGGACTCCAGAGTGGTGATTTTCTGAGCAGGAGGAGAAGCCTCTGCCCTCTGCCTTTCTCTGGGGGATCATGTCCATCCTTTGTAGGCTTCATTCATGCCTGAAACTCGCTGCCAGAACACTCTTTAGAGAGTGGCAGGACGAGAGTGCGTTTGAACCAGACACCACGCTCGACAGACGTTTCTTGCAGGAGAAGGGACTGCGCCCCGAGGGCTCTGCTGACCTCCAAAGGAGGAGGAAGCTGGGCGAGGTCACACACTGAGCGCAAGCTGAGCCCCAGGCTGTGTGAAATGACCCGTAGGTGACGGGGATGGTCCTTCGAGAACACCCGTCTGTGCTGAAAACTGCAGAGCCTTCCTCTAGTGGCGGCAGGTCCTTCCCCCCAGCGGTATGACTGGACATAGTTTGGAGCCATCGAGCCATCGGATAGCTGAGAGGCTTGGTCACAAGAGACTGAGCAACGTGTCCAGAGTCACCCAGCCTGGTGGGTGCTGGCTGCCTCCAGGGCCCGGGGGAGGCGGGGCAGCGTCCCAGCACCACCCCTGTGACACTGCCCCTGTCGTTTATACAGCACTCAGGGTAGGACCTGCCCAGGGGCTTACCTGGTGGCTCAGTTGGTAAAGAATCTGCCTGCCAGTGCAGGAGAAGTAAGAGACACGGGTTTGATCCCTGGGTCCGGAAGATCCCCTGGAGATGGGAATGGCAACCCACTCCAGGTATTCTTGCCTGGGAAATCCCATGGACAGAGGAGCCTGGTTGGGTACACTCCAAGGGGGTCACAGAGTCAGACATGACTGAATGACTAACACAGGCTAGGACCTGACCGTCCTGTGAGACAGGACACAGCCCACTGCCCACTCTAGGCATCTCGGTGACTAAGACCGACAAGGTCAGAAATTGTCCATCAAGGGCCCGAGGTTGACCCTGAATGTGAGACCTGCCCTGTCTTCTGCACTCTGAGTGCACTGTCCCCCAGCCCCCTTGAAGGGGAAGGAACCCCATATGTGCTTGGGAAGGGCTACCTGCCACCGATTGGGTCTGGACCAGGTATCTCACTACCCAGGTCCCCGTGGAAAGTGGCCTCTATGCATCACCACCCTAACCCTCTTGGACAAGCTCTTGAAAGATGAAAAGCCACTTTCTGTCTACCTCTCTGGGATTCAGGAATGGGGGCCATTCCCGTGCCCGGGGCGCCCTTGTATCAGGCTGGGTTGTGAGAGAAGCAGTGCCCTTGGTCCTCTTGGACAAGGTCGTGGTGATCTTTACTCCATGAAGGGTGGGAGGAGAATCATTCCGGGAAGGCCCAAGATCGTGGGTGTAGGAATCCTGTCACGTCTTGGTCCCTCCCTTTGAGGTCAAAGCCATCTCACCTGGGAGCAGTGGTTTCCACCAGACTTTTGAACCTGTTAGATTTTCACCCTTCTTTCGCTTGTCTTTAGCCCTTAGCATAAATAGTGCTGGAGGAGCAGGGACATTGGTGGCTGTTTCTCATCCCATGAGGCCAGCTGCAGGGTCAGGATTCCTGCCACTTTCTGGACACAGCAGAAGTCCCTGCCCTTTGCAGACAAAAGAGGCCGACCGCTCGACTGTGTCCCTTCTCTGTCCTCTCAGGACCCAGGGTTCCCCTCCCTGTGGCGTCCAGTGACAACGAGGTCCAGTTGCCTGACTTCTGACACGGTCCTGCTCAAGGACAGCCTCCTCCTAGCACTAGGTCTGGGTGCTGTGGTGTCTGTAATGTGTAAACTTGGCCTCAGTAGACTGCATTTCCTAGGATTCCACTCTCTGTGTTTCCAGGTAGGTGGGCCCCTGGGGTCACCCAGTGCCTGATGCAGAGGGAGGAGCGAGGTGGCAGCTCTGCTGTTTTTACCCTCAGAGGCCCAGCGGTTGCCCCAAACTGACTGGTGACCCCACAGTGACTGGCGCCCAGCATGAGCTGCTCACCATCCGGATCCAAACCTATGCCTGTATGGTTAGGTTTTGCTCAGACCTCCCAGTTCTGGGTATCAAAATCAGCACCAGTTTTCTACTGCTGATTAACAATCACCCCGAAATCCAAATGCTAAAAACACCAATACACAGTGCTTACCTCATGCGGCTTCCCTGGGTCAGAAATCCGGGAGTGGCTTTGCTGGATGGTTCTGGCTCCAAAGCCACTCATGCAGAGACTGTCCAGGTGTTGGTTTGGGCTGTGGTCACCTGAGAGCCTGCAGGGGACGGGGGCCCACTTCCAGCGTGGCCCCACACGCCGAACAAGTGGGCGCAGGAGGCCCCAGTCTTCTCCACATGGGCCCCTTCACAGGCTGCTGTTGTCCTTGCGGCATGAAGAGGTCTTCTCCCAGTGACCCAGGAAGCAATGCAGAGGTCCTTCACGACCTGGCTTTGGAAGTCATGCCGTCATTTCCACCGTATGCTGTTGCGTACTAAACAGCCCTGTTTAGTGTGGGAGGGGACACACCAGGGCACCAGTCCCAGGATACAAGAGTCCTTGAGGCCGCCTGGAGGCTGGCTGCCCCCCTGCCAGCCCACCTCGGACCCCCACCTCAGCTGGAACCTCTCCTTCGGTGGGCTGGGCAGCTGGACACAGTAAATCTTATCCCCGGACGCTAAGCCTGTCAGTCAAGGTCACTCCTCTAATGTGTGGTACACTCCCTGCTGCTGTACGTCTTTATCCTACCTGCTGCTTCTGCTGACGTTACCTCTAGTCGCCTTTGCTGTGCCCTAAGGAACTGTTATTCCATTGTAAAGGAACGTATCTTATTCCACAGCCTGGATGCCCATGAGGCGCTCTTTTCCTGCCTCCCCCCAAGTAGAAGCAGCTCATTCTTCCACATTCCAGGTGCTTCCTCATCTTCAGCAGCTGCCCTTCATACGCCACCTGAGCTAATGGATGGCCACATCCTGCGGCTGGTCACCTCGAATGGCCTCGCCTCTGAGATCTTCCAGCTTGCCAGACTCTGACCCCAGCCTCTTCGGCTGCCAGCTTCCCTTGCCCTGTCTCCACCTTCCTTGCTCTTTGAATGTATGAAGCCCTTCAGGCCGTTCTCTGAGCAAGGCTCCCCTTCTTACCTTCTTTCCCAAAACAGCCTAAGCCTCGTAATGCAGTGCTTCGTCCAACAGCCTCGGTGCTCTTGACTCCTTACAGTAGCATCATGTCTGTCATACAAATGGTCAGCTTTAGAGAAATCTATCCAGAACTTCAAATCCCAGATGAGCTAGAGAGTAGCAAGGACCAGATTTATCCCTCCTAATTGAAACCAAAAAAAGCTGTGGGGAGGGGGAGGGGAGCGTGAAATATCTTTTAAGATGATTCTCAAGGTATTTTCCTGGTGGTCCAGTGGTTAAGACTTTGATTTCCAGCACAGGGGGTGTGGGTTCTGTCCCTGGTTGAGGAGCTAAGAACTCACATGCCTTGTGGTCAAAAAACTGAAGGGTAAAACAGGAGCAATATTGCAACAATTGCCGGGGAAGGCAATGGCACCCCACCCCAGTACTCTTGCCTGGAAAATCCAATGGACGGAGTAGCCTGGTGGGCTGCAGTCCATGGGGTCGCTAACAGTAGGACAGACTGAGCGACTTCACTTTCACTTTTCTCTTTCATGCATTGAAGAAGGAAATGGCAACCCACTCCAGTATTCTTGCCTGGAGAATCCCAGGGATGGGGCAGCCTGGTGGGCTGCCGTCTATGGGGTCACACAGAGTCGGACACGACTAAAGTGACTTAGCAGCAGCATTGCAACAATTCAATGAAGACTTTTAAAATGGTGCACATCAAAAGAGAATCTTAAGAAAAAAGAAAAGATGGTTTTCAAGACACTGGACATCAAATAATACTGGGAACAGAAAACATGTTAAATGAACCCTAGGATCGCCCAGCTTACGGACTGGAAAGAGTATCCAGATAGTGAGGACGCAGAGGGGAGGTCCAGACGGAGCCCAATGGTCCCCCTTATTGTGTGAACTGAAAGTTCAAAAAAGCCAGAGTGCCTAGTGTGCAGAGCAGAGTCGCAGAGATGAGAATGCTGCATAGAGAAGGAATTCTGAACATCTGCAAAGTCCCAATCAAGTCTTCAGCTAAGTACTGATCAGGATAAACATCAAGAAAGGACTTGAGGCTGAAGAAAGAACCCTAAAAAGACAAGGCCATGCAGCTTCTGTTCCCATTGGACAGAGAACCCAAGAAAGTTTGGCCTCACTAGGTGGGGAAATTATCTCTAGACTAAACACAGCTGTAGTCCTGCCTAGCAAAGCAATAACCAAAAGGATCAAAGTGTTTTCCAAGTAAACTCACCACAGAAGAAAACTCAAGAATATTTATAGGAATACAAAAATATCCAGTACCCATGAAAGCAGATATCCAATTCAAAATTACCAGGCACACAAAGAAGCAGGGTATGACACACAGAAAGAGGAGAAAACCAATCAATTGACACTAACTCAGAAATAATATGGATGACAGTAGGCAAATACATTAAAGCACTTATTTTATAACCTTATTCCAGGTGACGAAGAATCCAGAGAAAATATTTAGCATATTTAAACAAAACACATGGAAGATACTTTTAAAAAGCCAAAGAGAGCTTCAAGAGATGAAAACTACAAAGCCTGAGATTTAAAAAAAATATTTCAAATGGGATTAACAACAGATTTGACTGCAGAAGAAAAATATAGTGAATGTAAGACATCAATAGAAATCATTCAAAATAAACACACAGGAAAGACTGAACAAAAATGATCAAAGCATCAGTGAGCTGCTGGCGTCTCCCCAGAGTGGGGGAAAAGAAAGAAAGAATGGCAAGATGTTTCCAAATGTGATGGAAATTACAAGCCCATAGATCCAAGAAACCAAATCAGCCTCAATCACCAGATACATAAAGAGAGCTACACCAAGGTACATCATACACAAATTGCTTAAAACCAATGACAAAGAGAAAATCTTAAAAGAAGCCAGAGGAGGTAAAATGCTGTGTGCAGAGAAAGATGAGACTTACAGCAGACTTCTCTCTGGACACAATGCAAGCCAGAACATAGTGGAGCAATCATGTAAATACTGAATGAAATAAAAACTGTCAGCCTGGAATTCTTTACCTTGCAAGAATATTTAACCAAAAGAAGTCTAAATATAGATGTTTTTTGACATTACAAAAGTTGAAAAATTCATCACCAGAAGATCTGTGGGTATAAGAAATGAAAGCCATGTTGCAGGTAGAATCTATACAAAGAAATGAAGTGCATTGAAAAGAATGAGTACCTGGATAAATCTAAAAGCCTTTCCATATTGTTATTTAAATATCCTTAAAAGATAATTGACTGTTAAAATTTAAAACATGATAACTATATTGTGTAGTTTATAACATAGGTAAAAGGAAAAAGTATCACAAAAGTAGTAGAGTGAAGATGGAGGGGATGAACAGCATTTCTGCTGTAAGATTCCCCTGGTGCAGAAATGGTAGGAAGTCACTTAGAGGTAAACAGTGAGAATTTAAAGATCAAACTCTAAACCTTATGTCAACCACACATGTGTCAACATGCCACAACAGAAAGTTATGACTACAACAAAGGAGATAAAAATGGAATCATAAAAAAAGGCTCACTTCATCCAGTAGAAGGCAGGAAAAGAGAAAAAAATGGAACAAAGAACAGATGGGACAAATGGAAGACAAACAGCAAGATGGTAGATTTAAATTCCACTACATCAATAATCACATTAAAATGTAATTGGACCGAATGCCCCAATTAAAAGATTGTCAGATTGGATTAAACAAAGCAGACCCAATTACATACTACCTACAAGAAACCCACTTTAAATATAAACAAAGAGAGAAATCGATCCATCTGTTTTCTTTAATATAACCAAGCTACTGAGAGCTGCTAGATAAAATGTATGCATATATTGAATATATGCAAATAGGCATATTATTGCTGCAGTATATCCAAAGTGTCCATCTTTCCTTTCCAATTCCCATCAATAATCCAGGACTGTCTATACTCAACTGTATACACTCAAGTTGTATACTGCAACAGTGGCTTTATTCCTTCACGGGAAAAATAAATTGTCCAGCCTCATATCTATAGAAGCATCTATCTCTACACTCATTTTCACCTCCTTTTCACCAAATTCAGAGAAACAAGCCTTCAAGAGACAGATTCTGGGGACAGGAACTATCTCTAAAGTCTCAGGCATAGGACTATATCAGGGATGAACCAGTGGGCTTGCTTTCTCCTGGGGAGATCCTTCTCACTGTCTTGGTATTTGACCCCCTGTTCCCCAAGTTGTTTAATCAGGAAATCTGACCTTTCCAGAATTACCCACCTAAGCAGCTCCCAGGTTCCTGACCCTTGGAAAGTTTGTGAGATGATACATATTTTAAGCTACTGGGTTTCAAGGATAATTCTAGTACCTAATAGGAGCTTTCAGAAAGAGGTACTTGTAGCCAAGAAATTTAAGGTGTAGATCAATGCTCCTTATTACCCACTAGGTTCTAGAACCTTCTGCTCAGGGATTATTTCCTGAAGTATAGCACACAGACCACAGATGGTTCACGCGACAATTGTAACTGGTACCAAGATGAGCATTTATCCGGATCACAGTCCTGAGTATTTCAGTATATATCAGAAAAGTACTGGCTTTCCATTTTCAGTGCTGATGGAATTCTTAGTATTGGAGGGGCATTGTGCATGGAGAGGAATAGTCACTGCTAATTGTAATTTAGGCTACACCTCAGTTATTAATCTTAGGAATTTATTAGACAATTAGCATTTTTTAGATATTAAACAATCAGCTTTGCCCTAAATATATTTACTTACAACTAATAAATAAAATATTATAGATTCAACAAAATTAATGTTTCCAATCAATAAAAACCCTAGATTACAAACTTACTCCCGCACTTTTAGGCAATTAATTAAAATCTCAACTCCAACATATTAATTACCTTCAATATGCTAAGACGCTTTAAATGCAGAATGGTCACACGAAAAGTGTAAAAGCTACAGAATCAATTAATGTCCTTACACTAAGAGAGGCTACAGAGATACTGGTGCTGTGACTTCCATTGGTTTTCCTTTTTGGTGCTCGCTCTTTTTATTGTCTATTCCCAGTGTCACATGCTTTACACTGTTCGAGGATTTCAATCATTCCATCAGCTCAATAACCAATATTCTGCACCTTTCTAGAACGTTGGAAATTTTTACCAGACCCCAAAGTAAAGGACTATTGCCTGACTGCCCTGGGGGATCCAGGCTTTGAGCTGGCAACCTATTGATTCTTAGTGGGGACTCAGTTGAACAGACCAAGTTGATTCAAACCAAAGCCAGTGGTCTTTGGCGTGAGTTTCCTTTTCTTGCAGGGAAGCTGCATTTGTTCTATCAGGGAACATTTAGGTTCCTTTCTTCCTTAACGATGCTGACTTTGAGCCTTGGAGTCTTTCCAGGAATAAAATGGCCTCTAAGATTCGTGTGCATTCGCTGTGCAGTCACTGAGATGTCCCAGTCTGGTCTGTTACCATGATTGGACATATGTCTTATCTGTTGTCGTTCAGTTGCTCAGTTGTGTCCGATTCTCTGCGACCCCATGGCCCACAGCACACTAGGCTTCCCTGTCCTTCACTGTCTCCTGGAGTGTGCTCACTAGTATCTCCCTGTCACTAGTGGTGTTGCCAAGGGTTTCATTCCTTGAAGAAAGAGGGAGTAAGTCTGGAGTGGGCTTTCTTCCTTTCTTCTGTTAAGGACATTTGGCTATTCTGTTATCTGGGCACACGTGTGTGGATATTTGTTAACTGGCTAGATCGGTGGAGCTCAACGATGGCTACTTCACTTCCCACGTGCCGTCCACTCTTGCTCTTGGCACCGTTCCTTTAGTCGCTGGGGTTTCTGTAGCTGACTCACCAGTTTTAGTCACTCCTTCTGCTTCTGCTGGTCCAGATCTAACATCTGACAGGAGCTTTCCGAAGAAGCGTGAGATCCACAGGTAGCATAGATAACACTTTCACATGGAAAACAACGAGGGTGAGACATGTTCTATCAAATTCACTTTCCTTGAATAACTTCATTCTTTATTTTTCATATGCGTGCTCCAAAACATGCGTTCAGTCCCCAATTCAGTTTTTTTTTTTTTTCTTTCCTTTCCATTGGAAAAGAGTGTTAAAGACCAAAATCCGGGCCCCACAAGTGTACATGAGCTTCAAATATTCAAAGAAATGCTGTTTCTCTTGTTGTTGGGACATTTTTTTCCAACAGAAACATCAATGGTATTTAAGTCCATATATATACATATATTGACTTCCCAAAGTTAGTGTATCATCAAATTACCCAAATCTCTCTAATAATAATAATGGATCTAATTGATTCCATCTATTACCAAGACTAGGACTTCTACAGAAGTCCAGTGGTTATGACCCTGTGCTTCACCTGCAGGGGACAAGAGTTTGAACCCTGGTTAGGGAACTAAGATCCTACATGCTACGTGGCACAACCAAAAAATTAAAAATCACCAAGACTGTCTCTCCAGGATTGATGTACAGTGGGGAGATAATGCTTCCTTTTATAATATATTTAACATTAAAACAAAAGCAATTTAAAAGACACTGCAAATAATATTACTGGGGTAAGACAAACACCCTGAATGTGGATTGTGACTGAGGGAGGCTCTGTATTTGCCCACCAGGCTGTCCAGCCCAGGTGGGTGAGGTTCCTGGACCTGCTGTAACAAACACCACAGACTTGGGGGCTTAAAACAACAGAAAAGTACTATCTAGGCTCTGGAAGCTAGACGTGTGACGTCATGGTGTCGGCAAGGCCAGACTGTCTGAAACCTGCGCAGGGAGCATCCTGGCCTCCTGGGGAGGGCAGGTGCCAGTGCTTCAGGATGGCACTGGGGCCCACATGCGACGTCCAGGGGGCGAGAGCCTGCAACATGAGGAGTCGGCCTCGAGCTCCCCAGAGAGGGGACTCCAGCAAGAGGCCAGGACTGCGGGACGAGCAAGCAGGTGAGGCCACCCCCCAGAGGCCCCGTGCTGGAGCCCAGCCAGCACCCAGTCCAGGCCAGCCTGGACAGCTGTGCTCCCTGGGGGTCTGCTCCCAGCTGGCAAGAGAATCTGCAACTGAGGAGCCATTTGAGTGTTCTGCATCCTTTTAGTGCCATCAGGTCCCAGACCATCTGACCTAAGGGCACCTGGCTGCTTAGCAAAGCCCAGAAACTGGTGGCAGCCTTCCCTGGGCTGAAGAGAGGTTGTCCCAGCACTGGAAACGCATGACCCAAGAGCTGGCTCCCCGGCCCAGCCTGGGGCAGGACGCTGGGTTTCCCATCACCTGCTGATTTAACGAGGGGTCTGTGTCCAGCTGACACTGGTGGTGCAGTAGTAAAGAATCCACCTGCCAGTGAGGAGCCACAGGAGACATGGGTGAAGAAGATCTCCTGGAAGAGAGCATGGCAACCCACTCCAGTATGCTTGCCTGGGGAATCCCATGGACAGAGGAGCCTGAAAGGCTATAGTCCGCGGAGTCATGGGCAGTCAGAGGCCACTGAGTGACTGAGCACACAGGCACGCTGTGTCCATCTGCCCAAGTCCCCTCCCTTTTCATGCTATCTCAGCATCTCCATCTATTTTGTAAAACACTAATTTATCAGATATTACCCTCATTTTCAATTATGTACATTGGTTTAAACATAATTCACCTTCTCTTTCCAATCCCATTAGGTTATAAAAGCATTAGCAAATTGTCACACATTTAAATGACCGTGTAATGGGTATTGGTTTTAATTGTCAGTACTTAAGTGGCTGTTATAGCTAAGTGTTGTGCTTTGTAAGTCAGGTAAGCCCCTCACTCTCCAAGGAAAAGTGCCTGAGACTTGGCAGCTGCAAAGCTCAGAGCTAAGTTTGTGGTCCACACACAGAATAGGACATTTTTGACTTCGGCTTAAAAAAAGTCAGAAACAAGAGTTTTTTGTTGTGGCTATTGTGAGAAAATGTACATAGCATCAAAACAGAAACAGATTCATAGATACAGAGAACAAGCTGGTGGTTGCTAGAGAAGGCGGGGTGGAGGGCTGGGCAAAATAGGTGAAGGGGATTCACAGACACAAGCTTCCAGTTACAAAATAAGTAAGTCACGGGGATGTCATATACAGAATAGCAAAGTCCATAATATTGTAATCGTGTTAAATGGTGATAGATGATAACTGGACTCATTGTGGTGACAGCTCATACTGTATATAAATGTTGAATCACTAGCTGGTACACCTGAAACTACTATAATATTTTATGCCAGTTATACTTCAATTAAAAACAAAAAAGCATTGGGAGCATATTGACCTCAGTTTTAACTTCCCATGGACCCTAGTAGGATACTTGGCATATAACAGCCACCCAGTGTCTTTTTATCATTGATTGTGAGTCTCATTAAGTTACAAACTTTTATATTAAAAAAAATAGTCAATCAGTCATGTCCAACTCTTTGTGACCCCATGGACTGCAGCACACCAAGTTTCCCTGTTCACTGTCTCCCAGAGTTTGTTCAGACTCTTGTCCATTGAGTCAGTGATGCCATCCAACCATCTCATCCTCTGTGGCCTATAGTAGATGTACAGCTATAAAGAGAGAGATAGTAGATATATCTAATATAGATAGAAATATAAAGCATTGACTCAAACTCATCTCTCCCCCAGGTTAAGTGTAGAAATAGGAAGTTTGCTGCCTCTCCTGCTGGACCTGGCCCTTGGCAGTCTGGGCTGGACATCCCACGTCCTTGCTGTGGGAACAGACTTCTGGGCCTGCCTATTCCAGAGAGGAAGGTGTTAAGTCCGTCTTCTTGGGGAAAGTGTGGTCTCCACAGTGAAAGAGGTTCTAGACCTACTTCCCTACTTCTCTGTGCTCAGGTCTCCTTCCCAGGAAGGAGAGAACAGCCCATAGCTTCCTCTTGCCACACTCTACAGCTGGTGCTCCCTGGAGGAGGCTGAGCCCTGCCACGGTGGCGGGGGTGCTCCGTGGCCCAACTCTATTGTAAAATCACCTGCTTTGCTGGAGGCATGACAGTTGCATACACTGTGTCACCAGAGGTCACAGCATCACTGATGTGGTTGAGATTCCAGTTCCTCAGTGTAGGTGGGTGGGGGTGGGGGTGTGGTTAGCGGGAGAGAGCAGGGCTTCCACTGGTGAGAGTAGGAGGCACCTCACCATGGCAACCAGGAAGGATGGCTGCCAATATGAATTTTCCCATCAGCAAGCACAGAACTTACCCATAACTTGATCACTGTACCCAAGGCCCTGCTCCAACTCCTATCTTCCTTGTGGTTAATAGCATTTTAGCCACCAGATGCCACATGACGCACTCCTCCATACGGGGAAGTCTGCTGCTCAGAACTGAAAAGCAGAGTGATGTAATTATAGAGTGATGGGTTTTGTCAGTCAGTTTATGCCAGAACGAGGCAATAACGTTCCCACCCAAATTAATGTATCTGAGCAGATGTTTAATTTTTGATTATCCTGTTTTGAATATATATTACCTGATAACGTATAGATACTGAAACTACTTTTTATGTCCACTCATTAAATTTCAATCAAACCAGTAAATACCCCAACTAGGGAGGCCCAGAGACCCTGTTTAGCTTTTGGTCACGTGGCAGCAGTGTGCTGTGGCACAGGATGAATGAACTGCTGGCACGGTTTTAACATAATGGCAGCGACACAGCCAAGATTGCAGCAGCCCTAAGTGTGGGTTGCTCAAAGACGGGGAGGTGGCTGGGGGCAGCGGGGGAGAAGCGCCGGGTTGAACTATTTTTATTGGGATTGTGTTCGATGTATGAGTTAAAATAGAACTGGCATATCCATGCTCCCCTGGTGGCTCAGACAGTAAATAATCTGCCTGTAATGTGGGAGACACAGGTTCAGCCCTTGGGTTGGGCAGATCCTCTGGAGAAGGAAATGGCTACCCACTCCAGGATTCTTGCTATATTGCTGAGTTGTGCTATTCAAGAGCAAGGGGCGTCTTAGTATTTGTTCCAAAGGCGAGAAGTCTGTGTTTAGAAGTCTGAAATTTAATAACTTCAAGTTATTTTATGTTCAAATGACCACATTATGTGGAAGGGGCTNGCTACCCACTCCAGGATTCTTGCTATATTGCTGAGTTGTGCTATTCAAGAGCAAGGGGCGTCTTAGTATTTGTTCCAAAGGCGAGAAGTCTGTGTTTAGAAGTCTGAAATTTAATAACTTCAAGTTATTTTATGTTCAAATGACCACATTATGTGGAAGGGGCTATGTTTCTTTTTCTGTGATATGTTTTCTTTGTTCCTTTAGTTTTCCGTCTTCTTTTGCTATTTAGGAAAGTTTATAGTCTATTCTAGTGCTTACTTTTGTAACTCACACCTTTTAAATTGTCCCCAGTCTCCAGTTATTTATCTTTCACTTTGTCTCCCGCTAATTGCCTAGACAGCAATCAGCGAGGTTATTTTGCTTTCTTCTTTTCTGCTCCTTTCTCCTTCCACTTTGGATTGAATTATGTCTCCTTCGTGATAATATATAGCCATGTACATGCGTGCTCAGTTGCTTCAGTCGTGTCTGACTCTTTGCAAACCCTGTGGACTGCAGCCCGCAAGGCTTCTCTGTCCCTGGGATTTCCCAGGCAAGCATGTTGGAGTGGGTAGCCATTCTTCCCAACCCAGGGATCAAAACACGTCTCTTATATTCCAGGCAGAGCCACTGGGGAAGCACATATAGATACAAATAACATATAGCACATAAAATATTATTTTTCCGCCCTTGTTACTTTTCTGTGCTCATGAATCTACATTTATATATATTAAGTTGCTTTACTATAAGTCCTCTCATTGAAGTTTTCCCTTCATTTCTTTCTTTCTTTTTTTTTTGAAGGCCATAACTGGGGTATTTTGTTTGGGGTGTGTTTTTTTTTTTTCCTTTAATTTGCTTTAATTCATTGAAAATCAGAATCTTTAAAGCATCTTGTAGTCGCTCAGTCATGTCTGGCTCTTTTCGACCCCGTGGACTGTAGCCTGCCAGCCTCTTCTGTCCATGGGATTTCCCAGGCAAGAATGCTGGAGAGGGTAGCCATTCCCTTCTCCAGGGGATCTTCCCAACTCAGAGATTGAACCGAGGTTTCCCACATTGCAGGCAGATTCTTTACCATCTGATCCACCAGGGAAGCCCTGGGGGGGAGATGGGCTAGGGAGAGACAAATTCTCGGAGGATGCTATGGCTCTCTTTGACATTATACCAGTCTGCCTCTGAGGCCCCCTTCACCTCCTCAGAGGGGTAAGCCTCTCCTGTGAGTTCTGCAGGTTTTGCACCATCATTTTCCAGCACGGCCTCAGGTCGAATATAGGGTTTTCCAGGCTGGATTTTGGATGCAATCCTGTGGGTTGTGGGTCAGGAGGTGTGGCGTTCTGTGGGATTTGATGCATTCACCTGGTAATCTCCTGGCAGGCGGCCAAGGAAGTTGGCCACTTGTTGGATCACAGAAGCGATTAGATTGTGGGTTTGTTGTAAGAGGATTAACTCAGGAGCAGTGAGATGGAAGAGAGGCACAGGGCAAGGTCTGGGGGAAAGACACGGAGCTGTTGTGCCCCTGAGAGCAATAGAGCATCTCCCTAAATCTCCGTCTGTTCACCAGTCCTGATGCTCTCCCCTTAATTCTTTCTCTTTTACAATATTTGGTTAACATTCTGCTGTATTTCATTTCATTCATTCTTTCTGAGAAACTGAAACTTGAAGATCATTTCCAACCAGTATCTGAGTCCTGCAGTATCTCATTACACAGCCCTTTCTTCCCGTTATTTTTATATATTTTTTTTGCAAATAATAGTCATTTTGACCCATAACCAGCATAAATAGCTTTTCACCAATCCCTAACTTAAGACAACTAAAATTTACAATCATGTGGCAGTATAAATTTAAAATTACAGTTCATATACCTTTACAATCAAGGTGGTCTGAAGCAGGAAAAGTAAACTTTCCTTTACCTGAAGTACCTTTTTAAATATTAGACCTGCTGCTGCTATGGCTAAGTCATGTCAGTCGTGTCAGACTCTGTGCAACCCCATAGACAGCAGCCCACCAGGCTCCCCTGTCCCTGGGATTCTCCAGACAAGAACACTGGAGTGGGTTGCCATTTCCTTCTCCAATGCGTGAAAGGGAAAAGGGAAAGTGAAGTCGCTCTGTCGTGTCCGACTCTTAATGACCCCTTGGACTGCAGCCCAATGGGCTCCTCTGTCCATGGGAGTTTCCAGGCAAGAGTACTGGAGTGGGGTGCTATTGCCTTCTCTGATTAGCTAGTCTACAAAAAAATACAAGTTTTGGATGTTCTTCAAATATCTTTTGTATATGTCATCTGCTAGTAAACAACACATGCAGGTTTCTAGATTTCCCTCTCCCCTTAATTCTTGACTGATGTAGTTTATCCTGTGGTCCATTCCTTAGACAGAGGATTTGCTACATGCTTGTCTGTTTAAAATTCTCTTTTCTGTAAACTTCATGCGTAAAGAATGGCTTGGCTTGATATAAAATCTTTGATTCCTATGTTCCACAATGTTTTCCTGAAAATACAGCCTTAAGGCTATGTCGTTTTTTAGGAACAATGATGCGACTCTTACACTTCTTGCCCTTTAAAATTAGTCGAGCCTTCAGCTTGGAAGCCTGGAGGATTTTATTTTTTTCCTTTCTCTTTATTTTTTAAATGTAATTTTATTTATCTATGGCTATGCTAGGTCTTCGTTGCTGCGCGGTCTCGTCTCTAGTTGCAGCAAGCGAGAGCAACTCTCCATTGCGGTGCTCCAGCTTCTCATTGTGGGGCTTCTCTTGTGGAGCCTGGGCTCTAGGACACTCCGTAGCTGCGGCTTCTGGGCTCTAGAGCACAGGCTCAGCAGTTATGGCCGATAGGCTTAGCTGCTCCACAGCACGTGGGATCTTCCCCGAACAGGGATCGAATCCATGTCTCCTGCACTGGCTGCTGCTGCTAAGTCGCTTCAGTCGTGTCCGACTCTGTGCGACCCCACAGACGGCAGCCCACCAGGCTCCCCCATCCCGGGGATTCTCCAGGCAAGAACACTCAAGTGGGTTGCCATTTCCTTCTCCAACGCATGAAAGCGAAAAGTGAAGTCGCTCAGTCGTGTCCGACCCTCAGCGACCCCATGGACTGCAGCCCACTAGGCTCCGCTGTCCATGGGAGTTTCCAAACAAGAGCACTGGAGTGGGTCGCCATTTCCTTCTCCGCTGCCTTGGCAGGCAGGTTCTTTACCACTGAGTCAGCAGGGGGCTTTATCTTTGAGTGCATGCTAAGTCACCTCAGTAGTATCTGAGTCATTGAGACCCTGTGGACTGTAGCCCGCCAGGCTCCTCCGTCCATGGGATTCTCTGCAAGAACACTGGAATGGGTTGCCAGGCCCTCCTGCAGGGGATCTTCCTGACCCAGGGATCGAACCCATGTTTCATTATGTCGCCTGTATTGCAGGTGAGTTCTCCACCACTAGTGCCGCCTGGGAAGCTCTCCTTTGTCTTTAAATTCTAATAATTTCACCAGATGTGTCTCGGAGTTAGTTGTTCTCGGTCAATTTCCCCAGGGACTGAGTTCCTTCAATATGCAGATTCAGGTTTCCTCTTATTCCTGGCAGGTTTCCTCACATTCTAATTTAAATATTAGGTTTAAATATTAGGTTTTTTCCGTTGTTTTGTTTTTCTTTGTCATGGTTTCTGATTATGTATGTTGGTTTTTGTTTGCCACGCTTGCTTTTCAATGGCTTTCTCTCTTAGCCTTTTTGTTCTTTTCTGTACATCGTTTTTCTTCTTCAGGCAATGTCCCCACCTTTCTTCCATGCACCTTATTGAATATGCATGGGCGTCTTTCTCCCCTTGCAACTCGTTTTTCATTTCTGAGGTCATTTTGTCTTTTTCTTCCTTTTTTTTTTTCTGGAGATCAATCAACTCTTCATTTCTTCCTGTGTCTGCCTGATTCTGGCTCTGACTTTGGAACTTCTGATTCAGAGTGGGATTATAGATCCTAAAATGCTCGATGACATTTAGTTCAGTGCTGAGAGTGATGTTACCTCCCAGAACATGATGTCCTCAGAGGCAGAAGCAATGAGATGTATCCCCGGTAGTGTTACCATCAGGAATCTCTGGAGGGACCCTTCCTGACTCTGAAATCCCACGACTCTGTCCACCCCACTGTGAAACCGAGGGGAGGTGCCCCAGGCGCTGAGCTCAGGGGAGTGGACACGGTCCTGTCCCAGCAGGTGGCCCTCAGTCTCTGCTCATGTCCGCGTCTGGGTGTCTGGCTGGGGCGTTTCTGCTCTCATAGGCACCAAATTGATCCGAGCTCGATCCCTGGGTTGGAAAGATCCCCTGGAGGAGGGAATGGCTCCCGTATACTTGCCTGGAGAATTCCGTGGACAGAGGAGCTTGGCGGGCTACAGTCCATGGGGCCACAGAAAGTCGGACACGACTGATTGACTAAGACAAGACAGGGCGCCAAGCCACAGTCCACTGCATCCTGCTATTTGTCTCAAAGAGAAGAAAAAGCATGAATCTGTGACCAGGTGCAGTAAAACAATCTGCAACTTCGCTGCAAACATCCTTCCTGCCAGATGGAGATACATACACGGAGACTCAGACAGAAAGGCGCAGGAAGATGAACTGGGCCAGGAGTGACCCAGGGCTCCCGGGGGCCCCCTTCAAGCACAGTGGGGACCTGGGATATGGCAGTCCTTAATCAGAGAAGCAAACGGAAGCTGTGGGCCCCTCTTCTACCCCGAGGCTTCCGGCTGATGGGGCTGCACAGAGGGCCTGCCCCTCAGCCATCGCCGCATCCCTCAGGGCCTCCATCAACCAACTCCCCTCCGTGGGAACTGGCTCTCTCTTTGTTAGAGAACCTTGGTCCTCATGGAGTCATCTTGCATTGATGCAAGGAGTATGAGATGGAATATGTCTCTGTAAACATCTGGTTTCGGATGCAAATTGTGACCATCCAGAACAGAGCATGGGATGGCTCCCAGGACCAGTGGCCTCGCCCTGCTTCTCCCCTCTCTACGGAGCTGGTCCCATGCTGTCTCTTTCCTCACCTCCTGTGAGCAGCTGCAAAGGGCAGCCTTCCCAAAAGAAGAAAATTACAACACAGAATTCCACAGTTATAGCTGCAGCTCCAAAGATTTCTTTTGTGTGCAAAAACAAAAAGAAAAAAAAAAAAGTCTTTCATCTGCCAAGATTTTTACTTATCACATATGAAAGGGTACCGTCTTCTACACATTTTGAAATGCTTTAAAAATGGGTATCAAAGAGTCCGAGGCCCATTAATCTAAATTGCTTTAACACTTAGAGAAGAATAAAAGGCACTTTCTAAAATCTGCAAATGAGTGTACCCTACTAAATTACAGATTAAATGCTGGGGGCTGTGGGGTGAACCTGAGTTTCTCAGTTTGGAACAAGCATCTTTAAAGGGAAAAAGAAATATTACTTCAATATTTTTAAATCATGTTTTGAAATAGATGAGAAAAAGGTATGGACTTAGACGTGATGGAAAGAGGGAAAAAATTTTTAGTTCGCCTAAAACTGGTCACCATTAAGTTCCATTCAATAAAGATTCGCAAGAAGGGCTGAGCTCCATCAATGGTTTATTTTTTACCACCTTTGCAGAAACCCCTGAATCTCAGTTCTCTCCCCAGAACGAAAGATGCACAGTTCTCAAAATTCTCAGACCTGAATTCTCAACTGATACAGTTGGCAGGAAAGAGGTCATCTCACTTTTCTGTCTCTCCATTTAAATTTATTATCCAGTACTCTGATTGTAAAAATAGGACAGAAAGCCTATAATATTTGATTGTCTTGATTTCTCAGCCCCAGCCGGGATGAGAAAGCCATAATCATGTAATAACACCTTCAATTTACATCCTCTGTGTCTCTAAAGAACTAATTGACTCTTACCAGGCAATTTTAAAATCTGATTAATCCCATCGTCATCCTGACATGTAGGTTCTATGGAGAAGGTGTCTGCCGTCCTCAAAGAACAGCTCGTGAAGTGTCATGGGTGAGGAAGACCAGGATACACTGTGTGCCAGGCTGTGTCTCGCCATTTGTATTTTTTCTCTCATTTAATTCTCCTGCCATCACGTTATGGTTGATACTTGCAACAGATTGTAGATAGCCTCAATTCTTCAGCCTTCCTATAAAGAAGCAGGTCCAGTCCCCAGCCCCTGAGGTCTGGCTGATCATGGGACTTACTCTGGTGAATGTAAACAGGTGGGATATAGGCAGAGACTTGGAAAGGTGTGCACACTGGGCTTCTTGAAACATCATCACCAGGCCAGCCTAGGAGACATGGTGCCTAGTTACCCCATTACGTCCAACTGTCAGACATGAATGAGGCTACCTTGGGCCAGCCAGCCTGCAGCCAGCCTGCCCACTGACCTCACACATGTGTACAAGCCCAGTGGAGACTTGCCAACTGTGTCTAAACCAGAAGAACCACCCACCAGAATCACAAGCTTAAATAAATCCTTTTTGGGGACTCCCTGGCAGTCCACTGGTTACAACTCAATGCTTCCAGTGCAGGAGACATGGGTTCCATCCCTGGTGGAAGAATTAAGATTCTGTATGCTACATGGCATGGCCAAAGAGTAAAACATAAATAAAATCTTTTTCACCCATGACATTATGCAACAACAACAAAATAATAATAATCAAATACAGCATTAACCCCACTTTACAAAACAGAAATGTTGGGCTCAGAGAGACTTTGTAATTGGCCCAAGGTCTTCAAACTCAAACTGTCTGATTGCAAAGTGCACCCAGAATCCATGCCTTGGGAAGAAAAGTTGGGGAAACACCGTGTGTTAAACTTGAAAATATTTAAATTTTATGGCTATCCTCAAAGATTTTGAAAACAATTGAACAGAAGAAAAGTAGACCTATATTTTGGGTTGATTCATTAGGGCCAAGGAATAGAACTTTCAAGAAAGCAAAATTTAAGTTAAAAAGAGGAATCACACGACAACATCCAGGGTGGTTAGCATGGTCGACCTGGTGATTAGTATCCAGGTCGACCAATAGCATGGTTGACCACAAAGGGAATTACCATGGAGGCTAAGTGACACCTCCAGATCAGTGATTCCCTCCCTGGGAATGATGTGTTGTAGGGATGGAAAAGGTACCTTGCCTACTCCAGGGTCCAGAGTGATACCATGCTTCAGACCTCTGTTGGCGTCTGGACAATCCTAAGACGTTGTGTGTAAGACCTCTGGGATGTGAATGAAACCTGGCCAGACTGGAAATGCATGTCACCTCTGAGGTGTCACTTTCCCCCTGGAAGTCTTGTCACCCACTTCCTTGGGTCCTGCTGTGATGCAGACTTTTATGCCGCACAGGTAAAGTTTGGCCACATGTCTGACGGAAAGTGGGGCTGGAGTTCTGGTCCTCTCTGTCACAGGGAGCCTTGTCACAGTCCCTCCAACCCATCCAATGCAGCAGAATTGTGGTTGGTGTCACCATAGGGAGCTGTGCTGTTAGGGGTTACCCCCCACTTTCCGTTCTCTGTCCAAATTCACATGGGTTCTGCAGATCAGAAGTCTCTTGACTTACCCTGGTGTGGGTGGATGTAGGCTCACCTCTCAGGATGGGGTGGGAGTCAGCTTGACCTTCCTCCCATGGATTTGTGCATTTCATAAAAGGCCACCCGAACACCTCTGAGCAGAACCTAGTCAACACCTTTCAGTGATGCTGGTTTTTGCTACATGCGTGCTAAGTCACTTCTGTTGTGTCCAGCTCTTTGCAACCCTATGGACTTTAGCCCACCAGACTTCTCCATAGGATTCTCCCGGCAAGAAAACTGGAGTGGGTTGCCATGCCCTCCTCTGGGGGATCTTCCTGACCCAGGGATCGAACCCAAGTCTTTTACATCTCCTGCATTAGGAGGCAGGTTCTTTACCACTAGTGCCACTTAGTGATCTACAAATCTTTTACATGTTAACCATGTTCTAATATGATTCTGTTACACAGTGTCACTCATTGGTGAAAGAGAATTATATGATTGTCAAGCATTTTGGAGGCTTCCCAGGTGGCACTAGTGGTAAAGAACCCACCTGCTAATGCAGAGTCACAGGCTCGATCCCTGGGTCAGGAAGATCCCCTGGAGGAGGGCACGGCGACCTACTCCAGCATTCTTTCCTGGAAACATCCATGGACAGAGGAGCCTGGTGGGCTACAGTCTATGGTGTTGCACAGAGTCAGACACGACTGAAGCGACTTAGCACACATGCATGCAAGCATTGTCAAGCGTGAACCTGATAATGTGTAAAACATAAATAAGACATACCTCTCTGGACTGCGTGGAGAAATTGGGGGCAGAGCGACATAACTATAAGGAAAACTCCTTTGGGTAAACGGAGAAGGCAATGGCACCCCACTCCAGTACTCTTGCCTGGAAAATCCCATGGATGGAGGAGCCTGGTAGGCTGCAGTCCATGGGGTTGCAGAGAGTTGGACACGACTCACTGACTTCACTTTCACTTTTCACTTTCATGCATTGGAGAAGGAAATGGCAACCCACTCCAGTGTTCTTGCCTGGAGAATCCCAGGGATGGGGGAGCCTGGTGGGCTGCCGTCTATGGGGTCGCACAGAGTCGGACACGACTGAAGTGACTTAGCAGCAGCAGCAGCAGCCTTTGGGTAAAAATAACGATCACTCAGAATGTTGATTTCTTTGCGCTGGATGCTGGTTTAGGGAGGAAATCTGGCTCTGTGGAAGCCTGTTGTGATATGACCCAGCCACTAAGAGGGCTTGTAATTCTCTTCTCATTAGTTTATTCAAGTATTTATTTGCTTGAAGGCTGCTTCCTCTAAAGAAAGAAATTTGCATGCCGCGACCAAAGCAAGCAACCCAGTCTCTGTGCCTACTTCCCATTGAGTTTCTGTGTTGTGTATTGTTTGTAGACTCCATCCATCAGTGGGAATGGCTCTGGGGTCTTCTGTTGAGCCTGAGTTTATATTTCACATTTGAGTGAGCTGTTTATGTCTGATGTAAAGGATGTTTGTGCAGTGACCACCCCCACCCCCTGCCATTGCCTTCTGATATGCCCATCAACATAAAAGCCTGATGTCCTTTGGGGAAGAAGCTGAAACAGAACACACACTCTCCGTGGCTCAGAGATGGAAGGTACTCTGTTCCACCCAGGAAGCTTCCCCCTCATTTGTCCCACACCGCAGCCCTGCACCCCCACCCCCTCTTCCAGCATCTACACAGAAGACTAATTACTTTTGGTGATGGTTATAAACAGCATGGAGATCCATTTAGAAACTAAAGTACAGAAAAAAGCATGACCCTAACAATTTTCTGTACCACTTTTAGCTCCTCACTGCAATAGAACAGACATCACCACTATTAGACCCTTCTCAGGGTCTCAGCAACACACCTCTCACATTTTGGGATGAGAGCAGCAGAGTGTGGAATCCTGACTGTCACTTCAGGGACGTATGTTTATTAGGGATATGTTTCCTAATATGTTTATTAGGAATAAACATATTCCTAATAATCTTTACCCCTGGAAGGAGCCGCCCCTGACTTCCTCTCCTGGGTGATGGTCGTTTAGACCCTGTGGCCCACGGCTTCTCCATTTCTCCAGCTGTCACTTCAAGGCAAGTGGATTCTCTTCTCGCTAAGCCAGCATTCCTACTCCATCCTTCTGGTCCTTCTTCCTGGGCTCAGAGTAGAGACCTGCACACCTCTCGCGATAGCAGCTACGTCTTTCCCGCGAGATGTGGGCTGGTCCAGCTCCAGGGCCACGAGCATCAGGTGAGAGGAGGGAGGAGGGGGGTGAGGGAGGCGTTCAGAGACAGCGCCAGCCGGAGGGTCCAAGTTTAGGATGAGACGAGGAAAACCTGTGGTCGTGCAGCCCTTAGCTCAACCCTCTCGGCAGGGTGAGAGCTGGCGCCATGTTGTGAGGACAGGAATCCTACAGAGAACTTGCTGGTGACGGGGAGATGGAGGAGGCCTCAGGAAGAACCCTCAGNTCTGTGCGACCCCACAGACGGCAGCCCACCAGGCTCCCCCATCCCGGGGATTCTCCAGGCAAGAACACTCAAGTGGGTTGCCATTTCCTTCTCCAACGCATGAAAGCGAAAAGTGAAGTCGCTCAGTCGTGTCCGACCCTCAGCGACCCCATGGACTGCAGCCCACTAGGCTCCGCTGTCCATGGGAGTTTCCAAACAAGAGCACTGGAGTGGGTCGCCATTTCCTTCTCCGCTGCCTTGGCAGGCAGGTTCTTTACCACTGAGTCAGCAGGGGGCTTTATCTTTGAGTGCATGCTAAGTCACCTCAGTAGTATCTGAGTCATTGAGACCCTGTGGACTGTAGCCCGCCAGGCTCCTCCGTCCATGGGATTCTCTGCAAGAACACTGGAATGGGTTGCCAGGCCCTCCTGCAGGGGATCTTCCTGACCCAGGGATCGAACCCATGTTTCATTATGTCGCCTGTATTGCAGGTGAGTTCTCCACCACTAGTGCCGCCTGGGAAGCTCTCCTTTGTCTTTAAATTCTAATAATTTCACCAGATGTGTCTCGGAGTTAGTTGTTCTCGGTCAATTTCCCCAGGGACTGAGTTCCTTCAATATGCAGATTCAGGTTTCCTCTTATTCCTGGCAGGTTTCCTCACATTCTAATTTAAATATTAGGTTTAAATATTAGGTTTTTTCCGTTGTTTTGTTTTTCTTTGTCATGGTTTCTGATTATGTATGTTGGTTTTTGTTTGCCACGCTTGCTTTTCAATGGCTTTCTCTCTTAGCCTTTTTGTTCTTTTCTGTACATCGTTTTTCTTCTTCAGGCAATGTCCCCACCTTTCTTCCATGCACCTTATTGAATATGCATGGGCGTCTTTCTCCCCTTGCAACTCATTTTTCATTTCTGAGGTCATTTTGTCTTTTTCTTCCTTTTTTTTTTCTGGAGNCATCGTTTTTCTTCTTCAGGCAATGTCCCCACCTTTCTTCCATGCACCTTATTGAATATGCATGGGCGTCTTTCTCCCCTTGCAACTCATTTTTCATTTCTGAGGTCATTTTGTCTTTTTCTTCCTTTTTTTTTTCTGGAGATCAATCAACTCTTCATTTCTTCCTGTGTCTGCCTGATTCTGGCTCTGACTTTGGAACTTCTGATTCAGAGTGGGATTATAGATCCTAAAATGCTCGATGACATTTAGTTCAGTGCTGAGAGTGATGTTACCTCCCAGAACATGATGTCCTCAGAGGCAGAAGCAATGAGATGTATCCCCGGTAGTGTTACCATCAGGAATCTCTGGAGGGACCCTTCCTGACTCTGAAATCCCACGACTCTGTCCACCCCACTGTGAAACCGAGGGGAGGTGCCCCAGGCGCTGAGCTCAGGGGAGTGGACACGGTCCTGTCCCAGCAGGTGGCCCTCAGTCTCTGCTCATGTCCGCGTCTGGGTGTCTGGCTGGGGCGTTTCTGCTCTCATAGGCACCAAATTGATCCGAGCTCGATCCCTGGGTTGGAAAGATCCCCTGGAGGAGGGAATGGCTCCCGTATACTTGCCTGGAGAATTCCGTGGACAGAGGAGCTTGGCGGGCTACAGTCCATGGGGCCACAGAAAGTCGGACACGACTGATTGACTAAGACAAGACAGGGCGCCAAGCCACAGTCCACTGCATCCTGCTATTTGTCTCAAAGAGAAGAAAAAGCATGAATCTGTGACCAGGTGCAGTAAAACAATCTGCAACTTCGCTGCAAACATCCTTCCTGCCAGATGGAGATACATACACGGAGACTCAGACAGAAAGGCGCAGGAAGATGAACTGGGCCAGGAGTGACCCAGGGCTCCCGGGGGCCCCCTTCAAGCACAGTGGGGACCTGGGATATGGCAGTCCTTAATCAGAGAAGCAAACGGAAGCTGTGGGCCCCTCTTCTACCCCGAGGCTTCCGGCTGATGGGGCTGCACAGAGGGCCTGCCCCTCAGCCATCGCCGCATCCCTCAGGGCCTCCATCAACCAACTCCCCTCCGTGGGAACTGGCTCTCTCTTTGTTAGAGAACCTTGGTCCTCATGGAGTCATCTTGCATTGATGCAAGGAGTATGAGATGGAATATGTCTCTGTAAACATCTGGTTTCAGATGCAAATTGTGACCATCCAGAACAGAGCATGGGATGGCTCCCAGGACCAGTGGCCTCGCCCTGCTTCTCCCCTCTCTACGGAGCTGGTCCCATGCTGTCTCTTTCCTCACCTCCTGTGAGCAGCTGCAAAGGGCAGCCTTCCCAAAAGAAGAAAATTACAACACAGAATTCCACAGTTATAGCTGCAGCTCCAAAGATTTCTTTTGTGTGCAAAAACAAAAAGAAAAAAAAAAAAGNTCAAGAAAGCAAAATTTAAGTTAAAAAGAGGAATCACACGACAACATCCAGGGTGGTTAGCATGGTCGACCTGGTGATTAGTATCCAGGTCGACCAATAGCATGGTTGACCACAAAGGGAATTACCATGGAGGCTAAGTGACACCTCCAGATCAGTGATTCCCTCCCTGGGAATGATGTGTTGTAGGGATGGAAAAGGTACCTTGCCTACTCCAGGGTCCAGAGTGATACCATGCTTCAGACCTCTGTTGGCGTCTGGACAATCCTAAGACGTTGTGTGTAAGACCTCTGGGATGTGAATGAAACCTGGCCAGACTGGAAATGCATGTCACCTCTGAGGTGTCACTTTCCCCCTGGAAGTCTTGTCACCCACTTCCTTGGGTCCTGCTGTGATGCAGACTTTTATGCCGCACAGGTAAAGTTTGGCCACATGTCTGACGGAAAGTGGGGCTGGAGTTCTGGTCCTCTCTGTCACAGGGAGCCTTGTCACAGTCCCTCCAACCCATCCAATGCAGCAGAATTGTGGTTGGTGTCACCATAGGGAGCTGTGCTGTTAGGCGTTACCCCCCACTTTCCGTTCTCTGTCCAAATTCACATGGGTTCTGCAGATCAGAAGTCTCTTGACTTACCCTGGTGTGGGTGGATGTAGGCTCACCTCTCAGGATGGGGTGGGAGTCAGCTTGACCTTCCTCCCATGGATTTGTGCATTTCATAAAAGGCCACCCGAACACCTCTGAGCAGAACCTAGTCAACACCTTTCAGTGATGCTGGTTTTTGCTACATGCGTGCTAAGTCACTTCTGTTGTGTCCAGCTCTTTGCAACCCTATGGACTTTAGCCCACCAGACTTCTCCATAGGATTCTCCCGGCAAGAAAACTGGAGTGGGTTGCCATGCCCTCCTCTGGGGGATCTTCCTGACCCAGGGATCGAACCCAAGTCTCTTACATCTCCTGCATTAGGAGGCAGGTTCTTTACCACTAGTGCCACTTAGTGATCTACAAA
This sequence comes from Oreotragus oreotragus, assembly GCA_006410675.1. Lineage (NCBI taxonomy): Eukaryota > Metazoa > Chordata > Mammalia > Artiodactyla > Bovidae > Oreotragus > Oreotragus oreotragus. Next base: position 461,145 of record SJYX01018437.1, read on the forward strand.
TCTTTTACATGTTAACCATGTTCTAATATGATTCTGTTACACAGTGTCACTCATTGGTGAAAGAGAATTATATGATTGTCAAGCATTTTGGAGGCTTCCCAGGTGGCACTAGTGGTAAAGAACCCACCTGCTAATGCAGAGTCACAGGCTCGATCCCTGGGTCAGGAAGATCCCCTGGAGGAGGGCACGGCGACCTACTCCAGCATTCTTTCCTGGAAACATCCATGGACAGAGGAGCCTGGTGGGCTACAGTCTATGGTGTTGCACAGAGTCAGACACGACTGAAGCGACTTAGCACACATGCATGCAAGCATTGTCAAGCGTGAACCTGATAATGTGTAAAACATAAATAAGACATACCTCTCTGGACTGCGTGGAGAAATTGGGGGCAGAGCGACATAACTATAAGGAAAACTCCTTTGGGTAAACGGAGAAGGCAATGGCACCCCACTCCAGTACTCTTGCCTGGAAAATCCCATGGATGGAGGAGCCTGGTAGGCTGCAGTCCATGGGGTTGCAGAGAGTTGGACACGACTCACTGACTTCACTTTCACTTTTCACTTTCATGCATTGGAGAAGGAAATGGCAACCCACTCCAGTGTTCTTGCCTGGAGAATCCCAGGGATGGGGGAGCCTGGTGGGCTGCCGTCTATGGGGTCGCACAGAGTCGGACACGACTGAAGTGACTTAGCAGCAGCAGCAGCAGCCTTTGGGTAAAAATAACGATCACTCAGAATGTTGATTTCTTTGCGCTGGATGCTGGTTTAGGGAGGAAATCTGGCTCTGTGGAAGCCTGTTGTGATATGACCCAGCCACTAAGAGGGCTTGTAATTCTCTTCTCATTAGTTTATTCAAGTATTTATTTGCTTGAAGGCTGCTTCCTCTAAAGAAAGAAATTTGCATGCCGCGACCAAAGCAAGCAACCCAGTCTCTGTGCCTACTTCCCATTGAGTTTCTGTGTTGTGTATTGTTTGTAGACTCCATCCATCAGTGGGAATGGCTCTGGGGTCTTCTGTTGAGCCTGAGTTTATATTTCACATTTGAGTGAGCTGTTTATGTCTGATGTAAAGGATGTTTGTGCAGTGACCACCCCCACCCCCTGCCATTGCCTTCTGATATGCCCATCAACATAAAAGCCTGATGTCCTTTGGGGAAGAAGCTGAAACAGAACACACACTCTCCGTGGCTCAGAGATGGAAGGTACTCTGTTCCACCCAGGAAGCTTCCCCCTCATTTGTCCCACACCGCAGCCCTGCACCCCCACCCCCTCTTCCAGCATCTACACAGAAGACTAATTACTTTTGGTGATGGTTATAAACAGCATGGAGATCCATTTAGAAACTAAAGTACAGAAAAAAGCATGACCCTAACAATTTTCTGTACCACTTTTAGCTCCTCACTGCAATAGAACAGACATCACCACTATTAGACCCTTCTCAGGGTCTCAGCAACACACCTCTCACATTTTGGGATGAGAGCAGCAGAGTGTGGAATCCTGACTGTCACTTCAGGGACGTATGTTTATTAGGGATATGTTTCCTAATATGTTTATTAGGAATAAACATATTCCTAATAATCTTTACCCCTGGAAGAAGCCGCCCCTGACTTCCTCTCCTGGGTGATGGTCGTTTAGACCCTGTGGCCCACGGCTTCTCCATTTCTCCAGCTGTCACTTCAAGGCAAGTGGATTCTCTTCTCGCTAAGCCAGCATTCCTACTCCATCCTTCTGGTCCTTCTTCCTGGGCTCAGAGTAGAGACCTGCACACCTCTCGCGATAGCAGCTACGTCTTTCCCGCGAGATGTGGGCTGGTCCAGCTCCAGGGCCACGAGCATCAGGTGAGAGGAGGGAGGAGGGGGGTGAGGGAGGCGTTCAGAGACAGCGCCAGCCGGAGGGTCCAAGTTTAGGATGAGACGAGGAAAACCTGTGGTCGTGCAGCCCTTAGCTCAACCCTCTCGGCAGGGTGAGAGCTGGCGCCATGTTGTGAGGACAGGAATCCTACAGAGAACTTGCTGGTGACGGGGAGATGGAGGAGGCCTCAGGAAGAACCCTCAGAGAGCTTGACCCTCTGGACTGTCCTGAGTGCTGCAGGCTGACACCTGGCTGGCAAGTAAGTGGGTGCTGAAAGCCCTGCTTCCTCACCAAGCTCGGCACACCTCGCTATGTTGTGGAGAGGAAAGATGCCTCCTGATTAGCCGAGAGCATCACTTACACTCCCCAGGCCTTGTTATTTGCATCTCCAGCCAGCTCCCAGGTGATAACTGAAGCTGCTGGCTTTCAGACCCTCTTAGGGGAGCAAGGGGGCCAGAGAAGGGACGGCTGCAGTGTGGGCCACAGATGGCAGCATGGCCTAAGAGCCTGCGTCCAAGCCCAGCTGGAGAGGAGCGGTAGGTGTGGGCTTGGCTTGGCTGGCCTGGCCTGGGGGCAGCAGTCCCTGCCTGCGGGCCTGTTCTGGATGGTTGAGGAGACCCCCAAGGAGAAGGCTGGCTTCCCAGAGCAGAGGAAGGTTCAAGGGCAGATGCAGGGAGAAAGTAAAGTTGTCCTGGTGTTATGCAAGGCCCACCAGGCCTCACAGTGCAGCAAGGGGCTGGTTCACCACTGCAGAGAACAGGAACAGATGGGCAGGCTGCATTTCATCACGACAGCAAATATCAGTAAAAATCCCACAGACAGTGGTACTCAAAACTGGGAGGGCGCCACGAGATGGGCGCCCTGATCTAAGAGCATTCCAACTGTTCAAAACCTTCTGAAAAGTAAAGTGGCAACAGATAACAACATCCTCACAGGTACTGAAACAGCACGGCTCAGTAATTACTGTAATTATACTTTTAGGGCTCCATCCAAGGGAAATAAGAAATAAAGATCTTTGCACGTAGAGGAAAAGCATTTTTAAGTGACCCAAATGTCTAACATTGGTACAAAAATGTTATTAATTTCTGTTATTTCAATAGAGTATTTATAGGCATTAAAATTATGTTTATCAGGCACTTTTCAGGCCTAAAACACTACTTAGTGAAAAAAGTGAAATCCTAAGAATGCATAGGAAAAAAACAGACCAGAAGAAAATACACTAAAACGGAATGGTTCTCGCTGGTGATGGGGTTGTGGGGGGCTGTGTTTTCTTTTCACTTTATATTTCCCACAATAGACGTATATTATTCTTCCAACTAGGAAAAAAAAAGAGAAAAAGCATATTGAATGAAAGTCCTGGTGGCTTGTGGTCTGGTACTTGGTGGTCTTGTGGCCTGTTGGCTTGGTGGCTTTGGGGGTCTTTGTGGCCTGTGGTCTGGTGGCCTGTGGTCTGGTGGCCAGTTGATTTGGCAATCTGGTGACCTGTGGCCTGGTAGCCTGGTTACCTGGATACCAGTGCCCGTGGGCTGTGGCAGGTGAGGCACGTGCCCAAGTGTGCAGGTGACCCTCTGGGACCTGGTTTTGCCCTGCAGGGAGGCTCAGTTCTAAGCAGCCTGGGCGCTGGCAGGAGGCCATCTCGATGGACCTGGAGTCAAGGCTGAAGCAGGCTAACACAAACAGGCTGCATGCACACCTCAGGCTCAAGTGGGTCCCCACCCTGAACTCAGGGGTTGTGGGAGCTTTCCTGAAGCTCCCATTTCTCAGGAGCAGACCCGTCACCAGAGGACCCTGTTATTAAATAAAATGCAGACTCTGATCCAGAGTTTCTGGGGTGGAACCTGAGACGTCCATTCCTGCTAAGCTTCTGGATAACAGAAATGCTGCCCATCCAGAATCCCTCTGAGTGGCATGGCCCTGGGGCAGTTCCTCAGTCCTCAGCATCCAGGAGAGTCCCCTGGGCAGGTTGTAGACTCTGAGACCTGGGCCCACACCCAGAAACTCCAGCCCCCTCAAAACTGGGAGGGTGCCACGAAATGGGCGCCCTGATCTAGGAGCATTCCAGTTGTTCAAAACCTTCTGAAAAGTAAAATAGCAACAGATAACAACAGCTTCACAGGTATTGAAACAGCACGGCTCAGTAACTACTATAATTATACTTTTAGGGCTCCATCCAAGGGAAATAAGAAATAACGATCTTTGCACGTAGAGGAAATCTGCATTTCTAATAAGCTCCCAGGCGATGGGCCCACACTGCAGTCCTCTTCTACTTCCCCAAGAGGGTCCAAGAGCCAGCAGCATCAGCATCACCAGGAAGCTGTCCAGAAATGCAGATTATACCAGACCTGGGAATTACAGCTGCATTTTCACACCATCTTGGGTGATTTTCTGCACAGACTTCCCTACTGGCTCAGAGGGTAAAGAATCTGTCTGCAGTGCAGGAGACTGGGGTTTGATTCCCTCCATCAGGAAGATCCCCTGGAGAAGGACATGCCAACCCACTCCAGTATTCTTGCCTGGAGAATCCCATGGACAGAAGAGCCTGACAGGCTATAGTCCATGGGGTCACAAAGAGTCCATGGGGACATCACTGAAGAGACTTAGCATGTATGCATGTACAGGAGACTCTCAAAAAGTCTCATCAACCAAGGTCCTGCCATCCCGCCCTCCTTCTCTGGGTGACCAAGGCTCTCCTCCCTCTGAAACCAACAGGGCCACTTCCCAGTCTCCCTGCTGGTCATGCCGTGATAGTCCCTAAATACCAGTACAGGGATTATCCCTGCCCACAGGGACAGTGTCTGCCCTCGGCTCACTTCCTTATGGTGCTGGGCACCACAAGACTGAAAAAACACCTCAGTCACCATGGAGTTCTTACAGCAATTCCTTAAATCTGAATCCTTGTCTAGATTGGTGGGGGTGACCAATGGAAAACATTTTCCAGAAAGGGGAGATGGTACAGGATTGCAACAAGGAATTCTGGGAGCAGCTAGAACATAACCCATCAGTTGCTGGTGGAATATGGGATTGCTTAAGATCCTTGGCTTTGGGATTTCAGAACCTGGAGTGAGAGAGAGACCTTATGTTCTTACCTTATGTTCTAGGTAACTTCAAAGCAGTGCAGTGCTACACAGAGTTGTGTCATTTTGCTAGCATGATTTCCTTTGAAAAATATCCTGTTCCCTGCTTCCTTTTAATATACCCTAACTTTAAGGAAGAAATCTTCCCCAAGAAGGTAGGCTAATAGAAAAGAAAGAAAAACTACTCTGTTTATAGGGAACATTTATTTGCTAAAGTATTTTTCTTAGCCCTGGGCAGAACAAAATATGCAATCTAGACTTTTCTCTTGGCTTGAATTTAAATGCAGTTGTCATATTTCATGCTAGTTGAAGATGTTGGTTTTGTTTTGTTTAATCTGACAGGAAGAGGGGGAGGAAAGCTACTACTCACCAGTGGCTATTTGAAGTTTACTGATTGCTCAGAAGGGAAAAAAAAAACACTCTGGTGTTATTTTTAAGCAATGACTATTTTGCAGTAAACTAAGAAATTACTGCAATTTGACACATGGAATCTAAGACATAGATAAGTGTGATCTTGAAAAATCGTCTTTTGGGAGCTTGATGGTAACAAAAAAATAATCATGTCAATGCTACAGGCATTTGGTCATGGTTTAGTGAGGAATCAGCCCATGCAGCAGAAACGCACAGCACTCTCTCTGCGTTGTTGTAACAGGGAATGTGGAGCTGACTGCTGGAAATGACAAGGGCAGCCACTCTGCCCATTGGACACAGCAAATCCTGGTTGTCGCCTCCTTAAAGAAAATCACTTTAAATGACTTTAAGGTGAACTATGCAGTCTGACATACTTAAAATCCTGCCTCTTTATACAAGATATAGGATTACCCAATTAGTGTTCTCGCTCTGATTTTCCTTTGGAGAAAAATCCGCTTGTCCCCTAAGTTAAATTGAATACATTTGCACAACCATATCTGTTTTTAAAGCTTTCATTTACTGATAGAAATGCCAATACAGGGACTATCACAGCAGTCCAGTGGTTAAGACTCTGCCTCCCAATGCAGTGGGCACAGGTTTGATCCCTGGTCAGGAAACTAAGGTCCCACATGCTGCAGGGTGCAGCTGAAAAAAACTTTTTTAATTAAAAAAGATACAAGATACAAATCTCTGGATGTAGCTGTAGCCTTTGAAAATGCTTCCATGCAAATTACTTCCAGGTTATCATGTAAGCTGTCACTTTCCAAAGGTGATGTCATAGCAACTTTTGATCCGACACCATCAGACATGAGTGGAAGCGCATGGCAGGATGCAGGGGGATGGTCTCTATGCCTCTTGGATACAATGGCATAAGCACAGTAACCTCTTTAGATTTTGAGAACTTTCACTGCGGAATGCATGAGTGTGCGAATGTGGTGGGGAGTGTGGGTTTTGTTTAGTTTTGCCGGTTAGAGTCAGCTCTTGTGAAAGTTCCCTACCGTGCCAGCTGGAACCTGGCCTTAGTGGAAAAGGAAGCAATCAACAGGTGACTCCTAGTGACAATGACCCAGGCCTGAGGGGCAGACAGGTCCATTGGGTCCATCCTGCCCTGCCCCTTGAACCACGATCCAAACACTTCCAATGGCCCTTGAGCATCAGAATGAGGACTTCTCACCAACTGCTCATCCTTTCTTTGCTGTGTCATCAACTCTGTTCCTTTTGGAGATAATGTTATTCAAGGAAATCACAAGCCTTTGCACTCTCCATGGAATGTACTTACAGACATCCGCATCAAGTGGAAGAGCTGATTCTCGAAACTGACTCGTGGTGGGCAGAGACCCCACAGCGGCCACTCCTACCAGCAGTGTTCCCATATGGAGTTGTGGGGGTTTGTCTTGTGAGACAGAAGGAGGAATTAAAATGGTTTTGGAAAAGACCTTGATGCTGGGAAAGATTGAGGGCAGGAGGAGAAGGAGGTGATGGAAGATGAACTGGTTGGATGGCATCATCGACTCAATGGACATGAGCTGAGCAAACTCTGGGAGATGGTGATGGACAGGGAGGCCTGGTGTGCTGCAGTCCATGGGGTCACAAAGAGTTGGACACAACTGAGCAACTGAAAACAACAACAATTCATCTTTTGTAACTTAAGAAAAATACTTAAAATAAAAGCAAAAACTTGCCGTGAATGTCACATATCTGTTGTGATCAGTTAAGAGTGGACACAGATGAGAACAGTTCCGGGGAGGATTTCCTGGTTAAAAAAACAAGCAAAACAAAAACTGGTTTCATTCGGCCTTAAACTCAAAGCACAGACGGGAAAGTCTTCTCTCTCCTTCATTGAAACATAGTGAGGATTCTCAGCAGGTGTTTGGAGAGCTGGCACCACCTGTCACCTGTCTTCCGAAGCCTTCCTTTTCAAATAAAAATGTTGCACATAACAGTGGGACCTCCAGTAAATTTTATCAGATCCTCTGGAACCCAGTGCATAGAAGCTGATACATATTGAACAAATCATGAAGGGTACATTTACATTGACTATTTATCGACGGGGGGAAAAAAGAGTCCTTAAACACTGGCACAGTGCTGCTAAAGAAATGTAGTGAAAATCATCAGGGGCTGTTTGGATGTGTGGTTTCAGGGGTACTGGGAAGGCTAGAAGCTCCCCAAATGTTCCCTGGTCCCTCCTGCCCACAGCAGCCAGTCTGCTCTTCACAGCCCCCAGATCCTTCTTTTCTGTGACTTCCTCCCTGTGAGGTCCAGAAGTTTCTCCCTGGGAGACGTATTCCTTTAGCTTAACACTTGGACTCCTTTTTACCTAAAACTAGTATAATGTTATATGTTAACATTATTTTTTTTTATTGTTTTTAAATGTTAACTATACCTCAATTTTTTTAAAAAAAGAATAATAAGTGGTTACATTTATTGAGTCTTTGCAAAAAAAAAAAAAAGAGAGAGAGACTTATCTCTCTTTAAAATTGCAGGCAGCAGGGTCAGAGTACCAGGAAGGAGAGCTCCGAGCCCTGAGTGCAGGCTTTCCCAGGGGAGCTTGGGGTGGGGGCTGTTGAGCACCCAGGGATCAGGTCTCCACTCTAGACAAGCCGTTCGTCTGCTGTCCCATCTCTGTTGCGACTCTGCCCTTTGACCCAGCTTTGACAGGGCGCGGGGACAAAGTGACAGTAGCTGTAAGCAGGACCACAAGCGGTGAGAGCCGACTGGCCTCGTGGGTCAGTCCTCTGGACACTGTCCCAGACTGTGGGACCTGAGCTTTGTAACAGAAGAGAAACCTGCCAAGATCTCAGGCGCCGATCCCAGCAGTGGCTCTGCAGGCTGGGGCGTGACAGGTGGACAGGGCGAGGGGAACAGTGAGCGCCCAGAGTCCTGAGGATGACCCGGAGGAAGGAAGAGCAGAGGAGGCACCCCGGAGGCCCCCAAGGGGTGACCGGAGAGGCGGGGCTACAATGGGGGGCGTGGTGAAGGGACATACTTGCTCCACTATTCCTCCTGCCTGCTGTCTGCTCCGAAGCATCACTTAATCTCTCGGTGTTCCTACCAGAGATCTGTAAAATGGGGAGAAAGGCCCAGCGACTCGGCCAACTCCCCTAGCGGCTGATGGTCACACAGAGCTTTCACATCACTCAGGGCAACTTCCAAAGTCTCAACTAAAAAGTTTTTTCAGTGGTAACAGCTCCCAGAGAGGAGATGAGGTGTGATGTGTCCTGTTTGATGGAGGGACATCCGAATTGTGGTGCCAATAAAAGGGTCAGAGTGGAGAGCAGTGGGCAGTGCCCAAGAGGGCCAACTCCTGACAGGCGGCCTCCATGTCTCTGCATGATTTCTGATTAGCATTCTACTGTGCTCATGGTAACGGTGGTCCAGAGGATCAGATCAATCAAAGAGGACAGCCTTTCTCTCTATCAACTGCAATTACAACCATTATTTATGTTATTGAAATTAAATGATCACTATTGACAGCCTTTGCTATTTTTATATCACCTTGGGAGAGCTGGACAAACCAACCTCTGGTCCCTCCCAGGGGAGGCAGCTGCTGGCCAGGAGGCAGGGCTCTTCTCCTCACCACATAATGGAAGAAGGAAGAAAGGTGGTGCGGTTATTAAAATTTAATGTGTAATTTCTATGTAAAGCAACACGTGATTTATGTTCTCATATGTTCTCAGCCAGGAGCTTAGGCGCTCTTTAATAGACCTGTGTCCCAGACATCAGTCTCCCACATCAGCATCACACTGGGGAGGGCCCGAGGACACTTGCTGCCCTTGCCCCCTCCAACCCATAGACCAGGAGGTTTCTCAGACCCAGCACCATGACTGAAACTTAGCAGGATTGTCAGTGTGTTGAACTGAACTGTTCATAGACGTGAAATACCGTGTCCACAAATGTTGCCAACGTAAGCCCTTCATCCACCCATTTGGTTCCCTAGGTTTCTCTTGGGTAAGAAGGTGAGTGATACACTGAAAAGCAGGTGAAGAGCAGGATCAACAACAGCCTTCAGAACAACTTCGCCCCGTCTGTCCACTTCTGCCCGGACACCAGGATCATTTCAGCCTTGGTCTCAGGCCCAGTTGGCTAATGTTACAGATAAAAAGACTTCTTGGCTCTCAAGTCCTGTTTGACTTTGAAAGCCCCTTTTAGGATGCAGAGCAGAGCAAACTCCATTTTCGGCTTTTTCCTAGCATGTTTTGTGTTTGGCTGTTGAGCCAAAAGCAGAGCTTCCTTGAGGTTGTTGATGATCAAGTGCTGACACCTGCAAGCACTTCGCCACTTCTCTGGCAGAACAAGGTGCCCAGGATGGAAACCTCGTGGCTGGATGAGCCCACTTCCCATTCTACCGTTAGTGCTGCTCTGAAACGCTACAGTTCACCGAGCAGCGTTGTCTGAAGTTTCTGCAGTCCAGTGGTACATCAACCATCACGACTGCAAACAGTCCTGCCCTGATTACTGTAACCTAGATGGCCACACTTTCTGCTGTGCAGGAGAAGCTAATGAGATGGAGAGCTCTCTCGGAGGCGAACCCGCTGGCCCAGTGCCTAACGTGCAGTGTGAGACCTCGGGAAGCCTGCCTCCCAGATTGCTGACGTGCCTGCTCAGAGCCGAACTTGCTGATGTGTGTATCAATCTCAATAGGGCAGAAGTGGAAGGTAAAACAGAGCAGGAGGTGAGGGGAGACCCTGGGGGACACAGCTGAACAGTCCTCTCCGTACATATGCTCTCGCTGTCACCTCAGAAAAGCCTCTTCTTGGGAACAGAGCTGTTATCTGCCCCGTGGGTGCGGGGACGGCGGGCTGCTCCAAACAGGAGGAACAAAGCCGCAGGTCTGAACGCCCACATCAGTGAGCAGAGTTTTCACGTATTCTCAGAGATGCTGTGCCTCCCAGCAGCTGACTGCCTTGTCGTTTTTGTGATTAAGGTGAGTTCAGATGGTGGGAGTTGGTGGCAATAAGCTCTTCACTGAACTTGCTCTTTTCAGCCCAAAGTGGAGGGGATAAAATAGACCGGAAGTAAGACACAGATGCTGTGTTCCTCTGCACCATCCAAACACTGACAGAAGGGAAGATGAGACGATGAGAGCCTGGGTGGACACCCTGAGGGTTCTCCAGAAAGGATCAGAAGCTTTCAGAAGCGAGAGTCCAGCTGGCTGTCCCACATACCCTGTCGGCCTCCCTGACACAGGGTACCGTGCTTGATGGTGGGTCATGATCGTGATAAATGCTGGAGCTGCAACTGCCTTTTCCTATGTACCACATATGACATACAGTCAAAGCTATGGTTTTTTCAGTAGTCATATACGGCTGGGAGAGCTGGACCATAAAGAAGGCTGAGCGCCAAAGAATTGATGCTTCCAACTATGGTGCTGGAGAAGACTCTTGAGAGTCCCTTTGACAACAAGATCAAAGGAGCCAATCCTAAAGGAAATCAACCCTGAATATTCATTGGAAGGACTGAAGCTGAAGCTCCAATACTTTGGCCACCTGACTCAAAGAGCTGACTCAATGGAAAAGACCCTGATGCTGGGAAAGACTGAGGGCAGGAGGAGGAGGGGGTGACAGAGGATGAGATGGTTGGAGGGCATCACTGACTCGATGGACATGAGTTTGAGCGAACTCAGAGATGGTGAGGACAGGGAAGCCTGCAGTGCTGCAGTCTGTGGGGGTTGCAAAGAGTTGGACAGGACTGAGCCACTGAACAACAGCAAACACCCCACGCGGCACATTTTATCCAGTCTACTTCTCTGCCAGGATCTGACATCATTAAATGAGGCGAACAGGAGAAAGAAATGCTTGGCCCTGGATCTTCCCTCAGAGACACTGAGACCAGTTTCTCCACTCTGCTAAATCCGCGTGAGACTCCATGGAACGGCAGACCTAACACCTGTTCTCCTCCCATTTCCGTCTGCTGGGCTGGGGGCCAAACTAAAACGCTGCGAGGGAACAGCCATCACCGCACCTGTGGCCTGTTCTGAACGGATACGCTGTCGCCTGCGCTTGGTGGTGGCACCCAGCAGGTACGTGGGCTGAACTGACTTCCCCAGTCACAGGATCTCCTGGAGAGCTTCCCGCGCTCCAGCTCTGTGGCCTGCACTCTGGACGTGGAAACCAGAGCTAAGCCGGTTCAGCCCCATATCTGAGAAGGAAGGTGATGTTCTGTGCAAGACGAGGCACAAAACAAAGCAACCCCAGTGAGGCTCTGGTGCTGCTGCAGAGATTGGGGGGCCTCAGAGCCGACTCTCCCCTTCCTCCAGGCTCCCTTCTGAGCCAGCAGAAGGGCCCTTGCCGTGCGTGCAGCAGAGACCAGCTGCAGGCACTTGTGCTTTTTTAGCAGCGGTCTTCCCGCTCGACTCCAGGCCCATTAGATGCAGCGGTTGGCAGACATTCTGGAGCACTCTCCTCTCCCCCGTAGCTTTGTCATCCTCGTCATCCCAGCCTTCTTCCAAGTCCCCGATCACTGCTTCCTGCTCTCACCATGAGAGCGACACTTTGACTCCAGCCTGGGACTGGCGCTCTGCAGGGTGGCTGCTAACAGGGAAGGAAGTCTGAGCCCCAGGGCTGGGCTGGGCAGGAATGGGACTGCCGACACTGGTCAGGCCACCTGGACTAAGCTCTCTTACAGCAGGGTTATCTCAGCATGCTGTGATCTGCCTCCAGTCACAACAGAGAGGTTTTTCTGTATGTGATGCTTCTGAGCTGGAAAATTGAGACCAGCACCAAACCTGTCTAGGTCCCATCAAAGCTGGAAATAGGTGGCACAGTGGTAAAAGAATCTACCTGCAATGCAGGAAACACAAGAGACACAGGTTTGATCCCTGGGTGAGGAAGATCCCCTGGAGGAGAAAATGGCAAGCCACTCCAGTATTCTTGCCTGGAGAATCCCATGGACAGAGGAGACTGGCGGGGTCACAAAGATTCAGACATGACTCAGCAACTGAGCACGCACATATCCTCACCGAAGGGCATCTCTGGATTGACTTTGATGGGCCCATAACTGTTTTCTGAGCCTGTCCTCTGTGCTAGATGCTAAGCTGGATGCTCAGAAAGTTGGTCCTCTGAGTCCTGCCAGGAACTGTGGATCCACGAGAGGGGTAACCTTCAACACTAGGAGACAACACATAGGGTGAGGCAGAAAATAACACGTGGACAGAAGGGCCAGAGGAGGTGCAGGCAGAGGGTATTGAGACAGAGCTGCTGAGCTGGCCTTCTCCATTCCCTGTGCTTGGCAGCCACTTATGTCATCATAGGTGCCAGTCGGGCCCTCAGTGAGCCACAGAGTCCATCCCTCTTACATGAGACAGAATCCTTTCATAGGAAGTGAGAGCCTGTCGGTCTCAGTGATTAGGTGAACTGCTGAGACAGAATAAGTGTTTGTTATCTGAATTAGTGAATTGCAAAGCCTTCATTCCTGCATCTGGTAAGAAATGGCTCCAAAGTTGAGTCTTGCCCTCAGCAAGCCCATGTCCACTTATGCAGAGGGCAGCATGGCATGCTGGTGCCCAGGGATCATTCAGAAGTGGCTTCGTGCCCCTGGGTCCACTCTGTCAGCTTGGGAGAGCAGATGGTTAAATGTGTGTGGACTTTGTAGCCGGTGGTAAACCTTGAAACTGACCAGAAGTGCAATGTGACACCATGGAAATCTACAAACACTGCCTGTCGGGTTATCTTACTCTGGTGTGTTTCTTTTTTCTTTTTATTTTATTTTATTTTTACTTTGTTTTACTTTACAATACCGTATTGGTTTTGCCATACATTGACATGAATCTGCCACGGGTGTATACGAGCTCCCAATCCTGAATCCCCCTCGCCCCTCCCCCCCATATCATTTCCCTGGATCATCCCCGTGCACCAGCCCCAAGCATCCTGTATCCTGTATCGAACATAGGCTGGCGCTTCATTTCTTACATGACAGTATACATGTTTCAATGCCATTCTTCCAAATCATCCCACCGTCTCCCTCTCCCTCAGAGTCCAAAAGTCCATTCTACACATCTGTATCTCTTTTGCTGTCTCACATACAGGGTCATCATTACCATCTTTCTAAATTCCACATATATGTGTCAGTATACTGTATTGGTGTTTTTCTTTCTGGCTTGTGGAGATTCCTTGAAAAACTGCAAATAGAACTGCCTTATGACCCAGCAATCCTACTGCTGGGCATACACACCGAGGAAACCAGAATTGAAAGAGACACATGTACCCCAATGTTCATTGAGGCACTGTTTGTAATAGGACGTGGAAGCAGCCTAGATGTCCATCAGCAGATGAATGGATAAGAAAGCTGTGGTACATATACACAATGGAGTATTACTCAGCCATTAAAAAGAATCAGTTCTAATGAGGTGGAGATTATACAGAGTGAAGTAAGCCAGAAAGAAAAACACCAATACAGTATTCCGGTGTGTTTCTCTGTGCATGTTGCCAGTGCACTCTTGGTTTGGAAACTTAGCTTCTCAAAGCCTCAGTCCCCTCATCTGTTAATCTGGATAACGACACCAGTTTCAGTTTTGTTGGGAGGGGTGAGAGAGAAAACGCACATCATGAGTGAAGTTCTGTGTCCAGCCCACGGGCTGGTCTCACTCAGCACAGAGGAAAGACGGTCTTAGGGCACAGTGGTTTCCAAACGCCCGTCCTTCCCAGAAGGAAGAACACCCCTGTGCCAGTGGCTTTGGGCCACCTTCTGGGATGTGCCAGGCCTGAGAAGTCTCGCGGTATCAGAAGAACCACAGGATGATTCCCATGACTGGGGCTGGCAGCCCGAGAGTTCCCACCAGGAGGATGAGGCATCATGTGAGTCACTGAGCCCTTTGAAGCTGCAGGAAGCTCAGCCACTCCTGTTTGTCTGACTGATCAACAGGAAAAACGGATAATGTGCCCTTTTATAAAAACCTGGCTTCCACTCAGCCCATCATCCCCTCCCCAGTCACGATGTCAGCTGATCTGACACAGCTTCTCCAGCACATAAACCACCATGATAAATAAATAAATAAAAACGTAAGCCTGAGCAGTAAGTTCATGGTTGATGTGAATGTTGATAACGGTGGCAAAACCCCGTGTGTCCCCATGTCCTTCATGGGACACACCTCATGGAACACTACTCATGGAGGGCCAGATCACGGGTAGGGCAGATTGCTCTGGTCTCCTCCACCTGCTGCCCTGGGGAGTAATTCCCTTCCATTCCCTTGCGTCATGGTTCCACCAGCTGCTGCCAGTCGATGAAAAGAGTGAGCTAATTTTAAGATTCCTGGAAGGGACCTTCATGTCTCTTATCAGAGTAGTGTGCTCTAGTCTGCTGCTATGTATCAGGAGGTCCTCTTATTCAGTGTTTTTCACATTAAAAAGCATTTCTTTAATAAAAGAAAATGCTCAATTCTCTAAAAAAAAAAATGGGAAATGGGCTCTCCTTTTAGGACAGATGATATTTGTACTGTGAGTTTGTTCAAAAGGGGCCATACCAGTGTGTGTCAGCATTGGAACAAGTAGGACAGGAAGAAGCCAGTTCAGGCCCCTGCTGTTCAGGGGTCTGTATTAGAGGCAGCAGGAATGAGCTGGTACGTTGAGGGGCACTTATTTTGATGATGAGACTATGTATTAAATTTTTTCCAGTGCCTTTGATGACAAAAATGGCCCCAGATCATTTAGACCTCTTTTCTCTGTTGACAGATTCTTCAGGCTGACACAGCCCTCCTCAGTGGGCACCCGGCTTCCAGGAGGCAATGAGAACCTGACCGTCCTTTGCACTCAGGAATACGGTTTCCTTTCGAGTCATCAGAAGACTAGTTCATTAAACTAATCGGAGACCGGAGGCTGTGCTATTATATCTTCAAATATGCAAGTTGGTCGGCTAGGGCAGCCTAGTTTTGATTATTTGCATCTTCAACCCTGCTGTCATCATCTTGGAAAACCAGGTTGAGTCTTTTGAGGATGAGAGCCAAATAGCATCAGGGAAAAATACCAATGACCCCCAAGAAAAATGAATATATCTGGATTTATCTGGAACAGCCACTGAGTTTGAATTTTACTTTATTTTTTGCTTAGATAATGCCTAGGAGGTGATACTCAGGGATGCTGATGGAATGAATGAGTAGACGAATGGTGAATGCCTCTCTGTGGACTGACCCAAGCCTCGACGGTGAGTTCATGGTTGATGAACGTTGTTAATGATGGCAAAGCCCCATGTCCCATGTCATGGGACACACCTCATGGGCGCCAGGTCCCGGTTAGGACAGGCAGCTCAGGTCACCCCCACTGGCTGCCCTCGGGGTTATTCCCCTCTATTTCCTTGCCTGCTGGTACTGCTAAGTCGGTCTTCTCCATATTCTCCCGCTGGCCATCTGCTCTTCCTTTTCAGCAAGGATGGCACTGTGGCTGGAGAAGGAAGTCCAGAGAAGCGTCACTGCTCGCTGATGGTCCCTTGAAGGCTGAGGAGTCAGAAACCATGAGTCACTCTCCTACTGAGTATCTTGATTGACAGCAGGACAGACAAGAGCGTGCACTCAGTCTCATCTCAGAAACCTCGGAGTGGCTCCGGGTGGTGGTGAGTCAGCTGGCTTCCCATATCCCACCTGTTCAGGTGAGATGAGTCCAGCCACCCTGCGGATGCTGCGGTCTGGTTTCATGTGGAAGGGGTACAACTTGATGTGCCTGGTGTCATTGTCCCAGTAAAGCAAAAGGAAGTGGGTCCAGGGTGGCATCAGCGAGTTCCATACCAGATGCCTGGCCCAGTCAGGGTATCTTGAAAGATAGTCCAGCAAATCTAAGGGAGAGAAATTTTCTTACTTTTGTTGCTGTACTGTGTTTTTATTGTCCTATTTATTTTTATTGACGTATAGTTGTTACAATGTTAGTTTCAGGTGTACAGCAAGATGATTCAGTTATACATATATCTATATTCTTTTTCAGATTCTTTTCTCATAGGGACTGAGAGTGTTTTAATCTGAAAAAAATTAATCCACAAGTGGTCACTTTATGAAATACCTTCCACATATCTTTGATCCATTTTATAATAGAGCCATACACAATGACTTCTTATCAATTGTTTCAATGTTTGACTCAGATTCCATTTATTTTTTATCATTGTTCATTATACTTTCGTGTTCTCCCAGCATCTTTGATAGCCAGTGGGAAAAGGATTAAAATGTACTTTAAAAATTCAACAGGATGCAGAGCTTGAGGCTTACAGGCTTGACTCATGATAATATCACTCTAATGCTCTGTTCTTACTTAACACCTTTCAAAACGAGGTTGAGGAAAATCTTGAATACAGTAACTTAATTCTTGCAGTGTCTCTATAAAAGCAGCATTATAATCCCTGATTTATAAATGAGCAATTAGGGCTAAAAGCGGTCAAATCACAAGCTATATCCTTTTACAGACTATGCCCGCACTTCAGATGTCAGAAAGCCTGTAGTGCAAACTGGGTCATTTACACACATGCGCGTGCACACACACTTACACATATGCACACACACACACACTCTTACACACATGTGCGCATGCACACACACTTAAACACACACACACTCTCTTACACACACGCGCACACATGCCCCAGGACAGCACTGGGAAGAAGTGGAAGTTCTTGCTTTCCGTGGTTCGGTTCAGTCACTCAGTCGTGTCCGACTCTTTGCCACCCCATAGACTGCAGCACCCCAGGCCTCCCTGGCCATTGCCAACTCCCAGAGTTTACCCAGACTCGTGTCCATTGAGTTGGTGATGCCATCCAGCCATCTCATCCTCTGTTGTCCCCTTCTCCTCCCACCTTCAATCTTTCCCAGCAGCAGGGTCTTTTCAAATGAGTCAGTTTTTCTAATCAAATGGATAAAGTATTGGAGTTTCAGCTTTAGCATCATGGTTAAAGATACGTTATCCCCCATCTCCCCAGAGCTCAGCCTGTGCTCCCTTCCCTTCCCCCCTCCCCCATTGAGCAGAGCTGCCTCCCCCATTCCCGGCACAGCTACTCTACTGTACCACATACCCCTACTCTCAGAACCTAGATGACACCCCATCATACATTGCTTGCTGACTGCCGGCCACCAGCGCACCGCTCAGCAAGCACTGACTCTGAAAACCACCATCCTGCTCTATGGAATCAGACATGAAGACCCCCAGCCAAGCTGCAGAGCCAGGACCATGCGGTCCTCCCAGCTGGGCTCAGGCCCCACGAGGGGAGGCCAAACTCAGTCTTTTGCTCTGTGCCAGGCACTAGGAGGCAGGAGTCCTGAGTTGCTCAAGAGGCCCCGGGCCTCTGTATGTATACACACAGCTGGTGTTAGGGGAACATGTGAAGGGCACTCCCCCCAGCCAGGATGGGCCCCTGGAGGCTTCACATAGGACATGCTGGTGGCTGAGTCTGCAGGCTGCATGGGAAGGACCATGCTGGGTAGGTGGGATCACCCTGGCCACTGGGTGAGCCCCAGGGGGCTGTCCCCTGGGACACAAAGCCTCCAGTGCATGTGGGTGGGGAAGAGGCCCCACAGCTGGTCAGACAGAAGGTCATGAGGCCTTGGGGCCCACCCTACCCTGATGTAGAAGTTGGACAAAGCTGAAGCGCTCTCTCTTTTGTTGGGGTTGACTGTGGGGACCGAATTCGGCAGGTCACTCCTGAGTTTGGTTGAGGTGCCTCTGGGACTCCCAGCTGCTAAATCTATGATCCTGGCCCTGGGGGTGCCCTTGGGCCATGGGAGAGGCTGTGCTCAAGTAAGGAAAGGGGGCAAGGTAGGAAGCAGAGGGGACAGACGCCACCCCAGGGGACGCCAGCACTCAACGGGCAGTGAGCAAAAGGGGCGGATTCCCAGGGGTCAGGGAAGCGGAGGTCAGGCAGCTCTCAGGAGGAAAACCTGAGAAGGAAATTATGAAGTCGGCTATGGGAAGCAGATGGTTTGGTCCATGGTGTCAAGTGCTGTCAAATCAATAAGTAAGAGAAGCGTTTAAAAATGAGACCCCAATTAAGTGACAAGGGGGCCAGTGGTGGCTTGGAGGAAGCAGCTTCACCTGATGGTTAGGGCTGCAGGCAGGAAGCAGGTGGAAGAGGGGGTGGGAGGTGAGGAAACGGAGAAGGTGAGAGGCTCTTCCCAACATCCAAATGCTTCCAGGACAAGATGTCATATTCAATAGACCCAGGCAGGAGAGACAAGAGGAGATGATAAAAATGTGGAAGTAGGCAAACAGGAAACTGAGGGTTTCATGGCCATTATGCAGCTGGTGATGGGACCACCTTCTGAGAACAGGCAGCCACCATCAGGACCGACAACGACCTGACTGTCAGCAAGCCCCTCCCATGCCTGGCACAGCCTCCTCGTCTCTAACCCTCGGACCATCCTCTACTGGGCAGTTACCATCACCCTTTGACAGAGAGGACCACGGAGGCTCGGACGACACTGGTGGCATCTGAGCAGAGGGCTCAGGAGCTGGAGAAGAAAGTTCTGGGGCAGGAGCTGGGAGAGCCGACAAGGGAGCCATTGCGGGTTGGCTGAGCAGCGCTGAGTACCCGGCGGGGACTGGAGACTCTGTGATGCTAATGGTCCAGAACCCAGTGGTGCTGTGCGTTCAGCAATCAGGTTTCAAAGTGGAAACAGAGAGTTGGACGATCTGGGGCTGTGGCTCTGCTGCCTTGGCAGAAGCTGAGGGGAGGGACGTGGGGTCAGGCTGGAGCAGTCTCCATCCTGCCTGCATTGCAGAGTCGCCTGGGGCACTTTCAGTGCTCAAGAACACCTGTGTCTAGAGATTCTGGCTTAATAAGCTCGGATGGAGCCCTGGGCTTGTGGGCATTAAAGCTCCCCAGGTGATTTGAATCTGCAGTCGGTGCTGAGAAGCCCCCAAAGCCAAGCTTCTCCAGAGCAACCCACATCCAGAGTGTCAGCACTGCCTGCCTGCCTCTCAGAAATACACATTCAGTGGCTGCATCCCAGCCCGTCGGGGTGGGACCCTGCCAGCTGTGTCTTAGCACGTCCTCTAGGAGATCCTGATGTCCCCTGGAGTTTGAGAGCCATGGGTTTAAGGGGTCTGAGAAGAACAGTGGTATTTAAGAGCTTCCCGGCTGGGGTCAACCAGGTTTTAGGCCCAGGATGACTCTGGTGTGGAATTAAGACTCAGGTCCCTCGGGTTCATGGCACAGGGATGCTGGGGCAGGGATCTGTCATGGTGGACTGAGCTCATTCAAGTGATGTGGGATTTTTTTTTTTTTTTTTTTTGTTTTTTTTCAAGTCTAGTTGATGTGCATTGCTGTTAGTTTCAGGTGTAAAGCAAAGTGGTTTGGTTATGCACATATATATGTATATGTATATATATATTCATTTTCATATTCTTTTCCATTATAGAATATTACAAGATGTTAAGTAGAGTTCCCTGTGCTCTACAGTAGGCCCTTGTTGTTTATTTGTTTTATGTATAGTACTGTGTATCTGCTAATCCCAAACTCCTAATTTATCACTCCTTTCCCCTGCCACCCCCCGCTTCCCAACTGAGCTCACTCAGGTGATGTGGGACCTTCCCTAGGTGCAGAGTTGGGACATGAATTTGAGCAAACCTCAGGAGATAGTGAAGAACAGGGAAGCCTGGCATGCTGCAGTCCATGGGGTCACAGGGCTGGACACAACTTAACAACCAAACAGTAACAACAGAGTTTGGATCCTTGGTGCTGGGGGCGCGGGTGTAGGGAGGTGAGAAAGAAGCCTGCATGGCAGGTGCTGTGAGCAGAGAGCTTTGGGTGGGGTCGGGGGTGACTCAGAATAAACCTGAGATTGCTAGCAGAGAATGTGAGGAATAACTCGAGATCCAGAGTAACTGTGATAGACAGATAGGGTGATGGTTGAATTTTTTGATTAACTTTTTAAAATTCAGTATTTGGTAAAGGTGTTTTCCAAAAGAAAAACTGTTTCTTCAAAAGTTTGCATTGGGCCAGCCAAGCCCTCCGGGGAAGGCAATGGCACCCCACCCCAGTACTCTTGCCTGGAAAATCCAATGGACGGAGTAGCCTGGTGGGCTGCAGTCCATGGGGTCGCTAACAGTCGGACAGACTGAGCGACTTCACTTTCACTTTTCTCTTTCATGCATTGGAGAAGGAAATGGCAACCCACTCCAGTATTCTTGCCTGGAGAATCCCAGGGACGGGGGAGCCTGGTGGGCTGCCGTCTATGGGGTCACACAGAGTCGGACATGACTGAAGTGACTTAGCAGCAGCAGCAGCAGCCAAGCACTCAGTAAAACTAAACGTGAATTCACACGTGTTCTGGTTCCTGGGAATGGCCCTGGGAGCAGTCAGACCCAGCCTGGCCTTGCCTGGGTCGTGGGGTGATGGAGGGACAGAGCTGGAAGGAACCATAGCATCATTCACTCACCCTTCTCCTGCAAGCTCGGGGGTCAGGCTGTGTCCAGGTTCCTGTAACCAGGGAATGACACGGCGGTGACTGGAATGTAGACAGTATGATGACCAGCAATGTCCAGCATCGGCACCCCCAGCAGAGGGTCGGCACTTACTGCCCACCCTGGCTCCACAAGCCCTGGCACCCTGGCTCCACAAGCCCTCCACAAGGACAGCTGCCAGGCCCCCTCGGCGATAAGCCTGTGCCCCACTAGCCTCCAGGTTCCCTCCATCCCTCAGATTCACCATCACCCTTGCTGCCCTGAGCCTTTGAGTTGCTGATCTCATAAGTGCGTCCTGCCTATTAAGAGCAGAAACCAACCCATTTTTTAAATTGCCATGAGGAATGTCTTCTTGGGAATTTACAGGAACAAAATTGTTCATTTTAAGCACAGCTTCTGTTTCTATTTAAACAAAGTTTGTAAGAAAAAGAAAATGGTGGTGCCTAGAAGCTGGATACAAGATACCCGTTTCCAGACGGGCTTTTGTATAGCGTTGGTATCCTGAGGGTTAACCCAGTAAAGCCACCTGGTAACAAAGGAAGAAACCCTTCAAGGAAAAGAGAAAAGCACTATCTCTAGACCGGGATGGATAGCATCATAATTTGCCCCATGAGCACCACACACAGCGCTGGCCAGTGCCTGCCTCCCGCTGGCAGCCTCTGACCTAGATGTCGTGGGCTCTAGAAAACCTTTGCTGTAGCTGCAGAGCCATCTCGTGGTGCTATGCAGTATTAGGGCAAGGAGACACACTGCACACAGCCCCTCTCTGTATCACAGCCCTGCTCAAATACAGCTGAGACAAATCCCCATTTGTAATCAGTAACATCCATCCCTCCACACAGTGCTGCACGTTTGCAGACCGCTTCCGAGGAAGCGAACATGGATAATGTGGAAAAAGGATGCTTAAGAGCCGACGAGAACTTGAGCCTGGGGAAGTCTCTAATGCTGGAGGAATAAGATGCTCTATCCATGGTCCTAACAAGGGACACACGGCTGAGGCTTGGAGAAAACGCCGCTTAGCCTTGTCTATGAGACAAGAAAACAGTGACGGCAGATACAGGACATTGCACTTGTTTTTAACAGTTCTCAGAGCCCGAAGCCTGGCTGCCTTTGGGAAAAGAAATCTCAGTGGGCTGCGCTGGCATCGTTGTGTTTCTGTCCGTAGCACAGGTCACCATCCTGGCTCTCAGACTCAGGCTCTAGAGGTTCCTTGCTTGGTCTGGATCACCTCACTTTGGGGGGACACAAGCAGACTGCCAGCCAGTGTGCTCTCCAGCCTTCCAATCTGAGGGATTCCAATTTGAATCCCTGGTTTGTTAATTACAACTGCTGTGAAGCCTGGAGAAAACCTAATAAAAACCTTTATCAAATAATTTAAAAGGAATCTCATGGTAACTTCTCGAACCACTTGGAAGAAGCCTGAGACTGCTAGCAGAGAATACGAGGAATAACTCAAGGTCCACAGTAACTGTGATAGAAAGATAGGGTAATGGTTGGACTTTTTGATTAACTTTAAAAAATTCAGTATCTGGTAAAGGTGTTCTCTAAAAGAAAAGCTGTTTCTTCTAAAGTTTGCATTGGGCCAGGCAGGGCCTCAGTAAAACTCACCATGAATTCACACTCCCAGGAATGGCTCTGCGGTGGAACAGTCAGACCCAGACCCACCCTTGCCTGGGGTCATGTGTTGACAGAGAGACAGAGCTAAAAGGAACCATAATATCATTCACCTACCCTTCCCTGCAAGCTCGGGGGTCAGGGCTGCGTCCAGGTTCCTTTAACCAGGGAGTGACACTGTGGTGAGTGGAACAGAGACAGTGCCCAATATCAGCAATGCCCAATATCAGCAATGCCCAACATCAGCACCCCCAGCAGAGGGTCAGCCCTTACTGCCCAGGTGCCCGAAAACCACAAGCCCTCAGGACAGGACAGCTGCCAGGCCCCCTGGGCTATAACCCTGTGCCCGCCAGCACCGGGGCCTCCTCAGTCCTTCAGATTCACCATCACCTTTGCTGCCCTGAGCCTTTGAGATGCCAATCTCATTAACCTTTGGTTCTGATTTGCGTTTTAGGATGACTTCCCTGGTGGCTCAGATGGTAAAGCATCTGCCTACAATGCAGGAGACCAGGGTTCAATCCCTGGGTCAGGAAGGTCCCCTGGAGTAGGAAATGGCAACCCACTCCAGGTGGTCAGTTTTGCTGCTTTTTAGCAAAAAGGTTGGTACCTGCAAGACTATAAGGGTGCTCCTGTGGTTGCCCAGGCACTAGGGGACAGCGACTAGGATGACATAGAGACCGTGGCCGTGGAGAGAAGGGAATGAACTCAAGATGTGTTTTGCTGGGAGGACTGACAGGACTGGCAGTGGATTCGCATGCAAGTGAGGAGCCCAGAATGGTGCCCAGTTTCCAGTCATGGTGCCATTTGCTGTCACAGGCACAGCTGGGGAGTGCAAGCTGGTTTGGGGGAGAAATCAAGAGACTTTGAAGACATGTTAATTTTTACCTGTTTCAGACAGGCATAACTGGAGGTTCTCTGAAGATGCCAAGCAGACAATCTGAATCCTCTCTGGTCTCAGGTTCCTACTCTGGAAAATGAAAAGATGGGGTAAAATCCATCGCCCAACCCCAACAGCCTTTACCCCAGTCGAGGATGGTGTCTTTCTACGAAGTTACAGCTGGAATTGTTGGGTTTTGTCTCAGAGAAGTCCACGGTGCGACATGCACTGGGGAGATGGCAGCATAAGGATGGGACTTAAATTCAGGAGGATTTATGTGCTCATTTGAAGAATGGACGCTTTTGAACAGTGGTGCTGGAGAAGACTCTTGAGAGTCCCTTGGACTGCAAGGAGATCCAACCTGTCCATCCTAAAGGAAATCAGTCCTGAATATTCATTAGAAGGACTGATGCTAAAGCTGAAACACCAATACTTTGGCCACCTGATGCGAAAAACTGATTCATCTGAAAAGACCCTGATGCTGGGAAAGATTGAAGGAAGGAGGAGAAGGGGATGACAGAGGATGGGATGGCTGGATGGCATCACTGACTCAATGGACATGAGTTTGAGTAAACTCCAGGAGTTGGTGATGGACAGGGAAGCCTGGTGTGCTGCAGTCCATGGGGTCACAAAGAGTCGGACACGACTGAGTGACTGAACTGAACTGAACTATGTGCTCATCCAGAAAGAAAGTGTGGGTAGAGGAGACCACGTTGTTCAGGATGGGCTGAGCCCCGAGGGAGCCCACGTTGAGTGGTGAGGGAGAGAGGAGGCCCCTAGTCATTGCCATTCTTCGAGCATCTCCAAGAGAAAGTGGACAACGTGATAGAAAACATAGTAAAATGCACATGACTCACTATTTCCTTTAGCTGTGAGTAATAAACAAGAAATTCCTCTACCTGTAAGGCCAGAGACCTGGTTAAACACAGAGGTGCTCCAGACCCCAAGGAAAGGCTTGTTTTTTTGTCTCTAAGACGTTTCTATTGAAAACCCTGGAAACTGAAGATATGATTTAAAAGAGCCTGACAGCTGGTTCCATGGTGGAATGTGTTAATGAAGCATAAGCAAACAGTTAATGATAGGAAACATAATCGTTTCTGAAGGAGGGAATTACCAAAGGTTGTTTGTGCCTCAGTAATTCTTCAAGAGGCACCAAACACAAGCTAATGGTGAGTTTGCCCATATACAGTGAAAAGCTGCAAGTCCAAACAACAGTGGATACAGATCCAAATTAAGTAATTCATACAGTAAGCAATTCTGTCATTTTTTTTAATGTAAAATTGGGTGGCTTCCCCAGCATCTTTCTTTTTCGCTTCACGATAAGTAAGTTTTCTGCCCCATTGGGTATCAGGCTAATTTCCAGCCTCTTTGTATATTAGAGGTAAATTTAGAAACTACAGTTGGATTAAAAAGAAGACATGGTGCTTACTCACGCACTTTCATCTTAAACAATTTAATTTCTGAAACTGCTACCTAAACGAAAACGAGCAAGATCATTTTCGTCTTCAAATTACAGGTTACTACAAAACACAACCAGTAACTTCCAGCTCAGGAAAATCCTCTTACTAGGAGTCTCCACTAACCATTTGTGACTATGAAAATGGTTGAGATTTTTTTTCAGACTCTTAAGTACTACTGCTGCTATTCTTTGCTAAAAAAAAAAATAACCTCAGTGGTATTCTGTCCTCCAAAACGATAGTTTCTGTCTCCAGAACGAGGAGTATCAGAGACATGTATCAGAAGCCAGTAAAATAAGAGCATCCTTTTTTTTTTTTTTTGGCCATACTTTGTTGCAGGTGGGATCTAGTTCCCCTACCAAGGATTGACCCCACGCCTCCTACAATGGAGGTGCAGAGTCTTAACCACTGACCCACCAAGGAAATCCCAAGAGTATACTTTTAATACAGATAATTCAGATCCTTTTTGAAAAAGATTAATATCCAACTTCTATAGCATAGCATTTTTCTGACATTATTTTAGTTTGCTGCAAACTAGAATAGCATAGGTTCTATAAAAATGACTAATACAATGGAAAATAATTTGGCTAGCTTTATTGTTTGGGGAAAAGGAATATTACAGGTTCATTGTAAATTAAAATATAAACAATACAGAAAAGAACAAAAGGAAATACAGTTCACCTACAGTGGTATCACCTAGAGATAGCTACGGTTGGGCATTTCCGACGTATACTTCCAATCTGTTTCTCTGCAGGTAATTATGTACTCCACACCCATGCACACAAAGTTAGATCGTATTGTCAATACTTCTTGAAATCTTCTTTCATTAATACAGTGATCCCTAACCTTTTTGGCACCAGGGACTGAGGTCATGGAAGACAATTTTTCCATAGATTGGGAGTGAGGGCAATAATTTGGGGATGATTCAAGCACATTACATTTATTGTGCACTTTATTTCTAATTGAATGCTGCTGCTGCTCCGACAAGAGGTACCGGTCTGCAGCCCAGAGTTTGGAGACCCCTGCCTTAACAGATCATGAACCACTTCCTTTGTCATTTAACAGTCTGCTCATGAGTTTTCATGTCTACTTAGTATTCCATCAGAGAACCATAGCAACAGCTACTTGCCATGACCAAATTGTTGAACCTGGGGTGTGTATTTTTCCAGTTAAAAATAATGGTGCAGTGAAGACACTGTATATATAAAATTTTGTTTACAACTCTGATGACTTCCTTAGAATAAATTTCTAGATATAGAATAATTATGTCAGAGAACGTTACCCATGTTAAAATTTTTTTTTGTTAAAAGACTTTTTTAATAAGGTAGGTCCTTGTCCATTATCCACTAATTTTTTTCTTTAAACTCTTTTGTATTAGAAAGTGAAAGAGGAGAGTGAGAATGTTGGCTTAAAGTTGACATTCAGAAAACGAAGATCATGGCATCTGGTCCCATCACTTCACGGGAAATAGATGGGGAAACAGTGGAAACAGTGGCAGACTTTATTTTGGGGGGCTCCAAAATCACTGCAGATGGTGACTGCAGCCATGAAATTAAAAGACACTAACTCCTTGGAAGGAAAGTTATGACCAACCTAGAAAGTTATGAAAAGCAGAGACATTACTTTGCCAACAAAGGTCTGTCTAGTCAAGGCTATGGTTTTTCCTGTGGTCATGTATGGATGTGAGAGTTGGACTATGAAGAAACCTGAGCCCCGAAGAACTGATGCATTTGAACTGTGGTGTTGGAGAAGACTCTTGAGAGTCCCTTGGACTACAAGGAGATCCACCCAGTCCATTCTAAAGGAGATCAGCCCTGGCTGTTCTTTGGAAGGAATGATGCTAAAGCTGAAACTCCAGTACTTTGGCCACCTCATGCAAAGAGTTGACTCATTGGAAAAGACTCTGATGCTGGGGGGGATTGGGGGCAGGAGGAGAAGGGGACAACAGAGGATGAGATGGCTGAATGGCATCACCGACTCAATGGATGTGAGTCTGAGTGAACTCCGGGAGTTGGTGATGGACAGGGAGGCCTGGCGGGCTGCAACATGTGACTGAACCGAACTGAACTGATAGCTGATTAATAATGTTGCAGTAGTTTCCAGGTGAAAAGTGAAAGGACTCAGCAATACATATACATGTATCCATTCTCCAAACTCTCCTCCCACCCAGGCTGCCACATAACATTTAGCAGAGTTCCCTGTGCTCCACAGTAGGTCCCTGTTGGTGATCCATTTTCAATATAGCAGAGTGTACATGTCAATCCCAAACTCTCTAACTACTGTATAGCATGGGGAACTCTGTTCAATATCATGTAACAACCTAATTGGGAAAAGAGTTCGAAAAAGAATAGATACATATGTATGTATCACTGAATCACTGCGTTGTACACCTAAACCCAAGACAATATTGTCAAACAACTATCCTCCAATATAAAATAAAAAAGCTTTTTTAAAAGATGAGGGCAGTTTTAGGTTCACAGCAACTTGAGTGGAAGGTACAGCAATCTCCCACACACCTCCTCCTCCGCACAAGCAGAGCTTTCCTCATCATTCACACCCCGACCAGATGGGACATTTTTTACATCTAATGAATCACATCGTGTGTAAGTGTGCTAAGTCACTTCAGTTGTGTACGACTCTACAACCCCATGGACTGCAGCCCTCAAGGCTCCTCTGTCCATGGGGCTCTCCAGGCAAGAATACTGGAGTGGGTGGCCATTCTCTTCTCTGGGGGATCTTCCCAGCCCAGGGATCGAACTTAGGTTTCCTGCATTGCAGGCAGATTCTTCACCACTGAGCCACCAGGGAAGTTCATCTGGTTATACATATTTTGAAGGGAATTTAAAAATTATCTAGGAGTAGACCAATTCATATTCTACCAATATATATGAGAGTTTCTATGTCCCTAAATTATAATACTAAGAATTATAAGAAAAAAGCAACCTTGCCAATTTGATAGCTTAATGGTGATATCTTATTTTTTTAATGAGGTTTAGTGGTACATATAGTTACTGGTTATTTGAATTGTATACCTGCTCATATACTTTGCCTATTGTAAAGTTGTGTTACCTTTTTTATTGCTTTAAAAGAAATATTTATATTTATTTTCATGTACATCGTAACTATGTTTTTTCCTAGTTTAGGGATGACCTTTTACTTCCTATATTTAGTGATGGTATTTTATTTTTTAACATACTTTGGATGAGATGGCTGGATGGCATCACGGACTCGATGGACGTGAATCTGAGTGAACTCCGGGAGATGGTGATGGACAGGGAGGCCTGGCGTGCTGCGATTCATGGGGTCACAAAGAGTCGGACACGACTGAGCGACTGAACTGAACTGAAGTTTTAATTTTTATGTTTTCAAATTTATGGGAAAAAATATAGCTATAAATGCTTACTTTAAAAAAATCAAGGCTACTGAGAAACATCAGTAGCCTCAAATGTGTGGATGACGCCACCCTTACGGCAGAAAGCAAAGAGGATATGAGTAGCCTCTTGATGGAAGTGAAAGAGGAGAGAGAAAAAGCTGGCTTAAAACTCAACATTCAGAAAACTAAGATCATGGCATCTGGTCCCATCACTTCATGGCAAATAGTTGGGGAAACAATGGAAACAGTAACAAACGTTATTTTCTTGGGCTACAAAATCACTGCAGATGGTGATTAAAGCCATGAAATTAAAAGACACTTGTTCTTTGAAAGAAAAGCTATGACAAACCTAGACAGCATATTAAAAGGCAGAGATGTTACTTTGCTGAGAAAAGTCTGTCTAGTCAAAGCTCTGGTTTTTCCAGTAGTCTATTGATGTGAGCGTTGGACCATGGAGAAAGCTGAGTGCTGAAGAATTGATGCTTTTGAACTATGGTGCCGAAGAAGACTCTTGAGAGTCACTTGGACTGCAAGGAGATCAAACCAGTCGATCTGAAAGGAGATCAGTCCTGAATATTCATTGGAAGGACTGATGCTGAAGTTGAAGCTACAATACCCTGGCCTCCTGAAGCAAAGAACTGACCCATTGGAAAAGGCCCTGACGCTGGGAAGATTGAAGGCAGGAAAATAAGGGGACATCAGAGGATGAGCTGGTTGGATGGCATCACCGACTCGACGGACAAGAGTTTGAGCAAGCTCCAGGAATTGGTGATGGACAGCGAAGCCTGGTTTCCTGTGCTGCAGTCCATGGGATCGCAAAGAGTTGAAAACGACTGAGCAACTGAACTGAACTGGAAAAAAAAAAATGAAATCCACAACCTAACTTTACAGCTTAAGAAATTATAAAAAGAACAAACTAAATCCAAGATGGCAGAAGGCAAGGAAATAATGAAGATTAATGCAGAAAGAAATGAAACAGAGGACAACAGGGAAAAGCAGTGAAACCCAAAGCCAGTTCTTAAAAAAAACAAAGCTTTCACTATATGGGCTAAGAAAGAAAGAAGACTCAAATTACTAAAATTAGAAAGGAAAGTGGGGACATTACTACCAATTGTATAGAAATTTAAAAAAAAATTCTGAGAGTCCTATGAACAATTGTATACCAACAAATTGGATAACCTAGATTCAGTTCAGTTCAGGCACTCAGTCGTGTCCGACTCTTTTCGACTCCATGAATCACAGCATGCCAGGCCTCCCTGTCCATCACCAACTCCCAGAGTTTACCCAAACTCATGTCCAACGAATCAGTGATGCCATCCAGCTATCTCATCTTCTGTCGTCCCCTTCTCCTCCTGCCCCCAATCCCTCCCAGCATCAGGGTCTTTTCCAATGAGTCAACTCTTCGAATCAGGTGGCCAAAGTATCGGAGTTTCAGCTTCAACATCAGTCCTTCCAATGAACACCCAGGACTGATCTCCTTTAGGATGGACTGGTTGGATCTCCTTGCAGTCCAAGGGACTCTCAAGAGTCTTCTCCAACACCACAGTCCAAAAGCATCAATTCTTCGGCGCTCAGCTTTCTTCACAGTCCAACTCTCACATCCATACATGACTACTGGAAAAACCATAGCCTTGACTAGATGGACCTTTGTTGGCAAAGTAATGTCTCTGCTTTTGAATATGCTAACTAGGTTGGTCATAATTTTCCTTAACCTAGATTAAATGGACAGATTCCTAGACACAAAACAACCAAGATTAAGTCTCAAAGAAATAGGAAATCTGAATAGACCTATAAGTACTGAATCAGTCATCCATAATCTCCTGATAAAGAAAAACCCTGGACCCTGTGGCTTCTACTGGCAAATTCTACCAAACAGTTAAAGAAGTAATACTAATCCTTCTAAAACTTGTCCAAAAATATGAAGAGAAACAATTCCTAATTCATTTTCTGAGGCTAGCATTACTCTAATACCAAAGCCAGACAAAGACACTATAAGAAAAGAAAACCATAGACCAATATTACTTATGAACATTGTTTCAGAAATCCTCAACAAAGTACTTCCCAACCAAATTCAGCAGCACGCTATCAAATGCACAGAAAGCTCTGTTTGTTACACAGAGAAATATCTAAGTGCAACTTTGTCTTAAGTATGTATAATAATGGTTGCTATAAAGTATGAGGCTTGGAGTTAGACCTAGCTTCTCACACTGCCCTTAGCAGGTAGGCTCTGTGATACTGGGGAGAAGAGGGGGTTATCTCTCCTCTTATCAAGATGGCATAATAGAGCTTCTCTGCAAAATCAGAGAGCTAATGTATGGGAACATGGCTGGCACGTACTTGGTAAGGAGTTAATGTGTTTTTCCTGCCCCTGCTTTATGTCAACCAATTACTCTTTTGACACACGTAACATAATATTTACATTCCATCTGTCAAATTGAAGTAAGGTGGTGTGAATATTTAAGATATAATAACACAGCCTAGTTACCGAGTGTCTGCTGTTTGTATTAGGTACAGAGACATAAGGGAAACTAAAACTGCGCCTGCTTTTAACCAATTTAAAATGATAGTTGGAATGTAAGAGGTATATCTTAGAAAACAGCAGGAAAAATTAGAACGTGATAAATGCTGCAAAGGATGATGGGAGGAAGGAGAGGAAAGAAGACAGCTGACATGGAGGGTGGCTCAGATATGCCATTTCTTATTTTCTTAAAGGAAATGAAATCCAAATCAAGCCTTCATCTCCCTGGACTAGCAGGAAATTTCATCCCAAATATGACCTATTCCTCCCTCAGACTTTCCTGTCTCATAAGTTACACCCCCCACCTAGAGCTGCTTAAATCTACACTTGGGGGAATTCCCCAATGGCCCAGTGATTAGCACTCTGTGCTTTCACAGCCAGGGTCCAGGTTCAGTCCCTGGTCAGAGAGCTTTCTACACTCCAGCTAGACTCCCTGATGCCTGTCCCCCTCCCATCCCACTTCACATCAATGCTTATCAGCAAATCTGACCCTCCAAAGCCCACCCAGCCCACCTGCATCCCCACCCGGTCCATCCTTCACCTGGACCACTTCTCTGCTGCCCCCAGGTTCCCTCCCGCATCATCCACTCCCACCACAGCCTCTAGAGTATCCAGAATAATCTTTGACAGGAGTATCTCAGGTCCCACCATATTCCTGCCCAAGTTCCACCTGTAATTCTCTGTTCTTCTTGGGAAAATGGACAGTGGTCCCATTTCTCTTAACTATCTTCAGAGGCCTCCATGGACTCTGGCCCTGCCTGCCTCCTGGCCTCCCCACCGCTCTCCCTGTGGGAGCCTCCTTCTTGTTCTAAGCTGTCCCCAGCTTGCCCTCCCTGGGTCTGGACCACAGCATAGCTGCCTCTGCAGCTGAAGTCATTCCCTCCAAGGCAATGCCCTGCCACATCATCTGGAATCATCTTTAAATTACTTTCCATAATAACAAAAAAGTTAAAAGCAACCTTAACATCCAACAGTAAGAGATAACTTAGAATGGTGAAATACAGGCAGACCTCATAAATTATATTGTAGGAAAACACTTCACATTATGAAAAAGTGTTCACTATTTAGACAGATTTTTAAACAAAAATTTTAAAAGGGAAAGATTACAAAACAAGAGCTCATTTCTGAATATCCATATGTATATTTAAGAAAAAACACTTCAGCGCATGTAGCCAAATTTTAGCCTTAATTATGATTCAATCATAGTATCAAAGGTAAAATTAAATTTTTTGTACTTTTCTCTTTTTCCTTTTTTTTTTGGTTAAAAAACCCACAACAATGAACATTATATATTATTTCTCCAGTAAGGAAAAAGATAGGAATAGAGACCTTACTTGTGTGTGTGTGTGTGTGTGTGTGTGTGTGTGTGTGTGTGTGTGTGTGTGTATGAAGAGAGCTTACTTGTATGTGTGTGTGTGTGTGTGTATTTTTTTAAGACCCTTGATGGTGGAGGGCCAGCATCCCAGCTGAGGTCCCCCAGGAGCCCTTGCTGGAGGAAGGAACAAGGGGAAGCAGGACTAGAGCCTGGACAGGCCCAGGACTGGGGGCACCTGTGGTTTCCTATTACCTAGGTGCTGGCGGCTGAGATGGTTAGTGAGAACCTCTTAGTTAGAACTTCTTCCAGTCCCTTTGCCAGGATGTCTTGGGGAGCCCAGTACATTTAACTGAAGTATTGAAGAAGCAGTTACCATGTGCTGAGCATGGCTTTTGGGCTTTCAGCAGGCGAGAAGTGGCTCCAGCTAAAGAATCACATGAGCCAGCTGGGTAGACTAGATCTCAGATGCAAGCTGAAACCAAGAGGATAAAGCTAGTGCTGAAGCAAAGAGCTGACGGCTGTTCTCACGATGGGATGAGAATTGATTTAGGATCTCGGTACTTCGATCTTGTGTCAACATCCTGGGAAGGTAAAGCACGGTGACTTCATCTGGCCTGGTCTCTTCAGTTGCTGAGAGCATGGGTTGACAAGCAGAGACCTGGGTACACTTATTAGCTCTGAGACTCAGGCACGTTCTTAACCTTTGCATGTTCAGTTTGTGCTTCCATAAAGTGGAGCAAGGGTGCCTGCTTCAGAGATGATGGGATGCTGGCAATAAATGAGGTAGCTCCTGTGATGTGCTCATGGCTTTATTCCTGGAGCATTACAGCAGTGGCGATGACAATAGCGTGGCCATCTGGGATCGCCTCCAGGGGCCCAGCTCTAACCACAATCTGCACTCAAGCAGGGCCCCAGCGGCCAGTGTCTTGGGGTTTGAACCCAGTAACCTCAACCGCCAGGAGCCAGGAAGGTCCATGTGGCCCGGGTCAGGATCACTTTGCTCTTGATTTCTGGAGGGAGGGCAGGCAGTGACTGACCTCCTGCCTCACAGGCAGCAGGGCCCCCAGCCTGGCCAGGACAGAGCAGGAAACCCCACCCTCTCCCTGGCTTGGCCTGATTACATGCCGGCTGACGTCAGTCTGAGCTGCCTTCCGGTGGGTCCGGGCGGTCTGTTTCTCCTGTGAATTACAGCCTCTCCCTTGCTCCTCCTGCCTGTGTCCCTGGCTCAGACATGCTGCTGTGGCCCCTCCCCGCCAGGGCCTCTTGGACACCAGCTGTGCACTCACAGAGCTCCCAGCCTCCTGTCTCTTTGTGTCCCACGCCACTCACAGGGTCACAATGTTAGCTCTGTGTGTGTGAGATTGTGTGTGTGTGACCTAGGATCTTCTGCCAAATTAAGCCCTCTCCATACTTCCTTTTTTCCAGGCAATCCCATGGACGGAGGAGCCTGGTAGGCTGCGGTCCATGGGGTCGCTAAGAGGTCAGACACGACTGAACAACTTCACTTTCACTTTTCACTTTCACGCATTGAAGAAGGAAATGGCAACCCACTCCAGTGTTCTTGCCTGGAGAATCCCAGGGACAGGGAAGCCTGGTGGGCTGCCCTTTATGGGGTCGCACAGAGTCAGACACGACTGATGCNCAGACACGACTGAACAACTTCACTTTCACTTTTCACTTTCACGCATTGAAGAAGGAAATGGCAACCCACTCCAGTGTTCTTGCCTGGAGAATCCCAGGGACAGGGAAGCCTGGTGGGCTGCCCTTTATGGGGTCGCACAGAGTCAGACACGACTGATGCGACTTAGCAGCATACTACATTTTACAACTTCTTTCCCATTATCTGTGACCTTTTTGGGTTCCATTCACCTGGAGTTTTGATGTTTGATGCCCTGGGCTGAATTTGAACCCAGGCCTGGCTCAAGGTATGACCATCACTTTGCCTCCGGCCCTGAGATCCTCTCCTTCAGAGTAGTGGAACAGTACCTGTCACAGGGGCTGCCAAGGGGATTAAATGAGGCACAGGGACTCACCTGGTGTGATACCTAGTATACAGCAGGTGCTTAAAAATGCTCTTCCTAGTTAGTTTTACAGGCCCCCCCTTTAATATTTATTTATTTATTTGACTGCTCCAGTCGTAGTTGCAGCACAGAGGATCTTTACTTGCAGCATGTGGGATTCAGTTCCCTGACCAGAGATCAAACCCTGACCCCCTGCATTGGGAGTATAGAGTCTTAACCACTGAACCACCAGGAGTCTCACAGTTCAGTTCAGTTCAGTTCAGTCGCTCAGTCATGTCCGACTCTTTGCGACCCCATGAATCGCAGCACGCCAGGCCTCCCTATCCATCACCATCTCCCGGAGTTCACTCAGACTCACGTCCATTGAGTACGTGATGCCATCCAGCCATCTCATCCTCGGTCGTCCCCTTCTCCTCCCGCCCCCAATCCCTCCCAGCATCAGAGTCTTTTCCAATGAGTCAACTCTTCGCATGAGGTGGCCAAAGTACTGGAGTTTCAGCTTTAGCATCATTCCTTCCAAAGAAATCCCAGGGTTGATCTCCTTCAGAATGGACTGGTTGGATCTCCTTGCAGTCCAAGGGACTCTCAAGAGTCTTCTCCAACACCACAGTTCAAAAGCATCGATTCTTCGG
>SJYX01018437.1:499794-598081 GCA_006410675.1 Oreotragus oreotragus
AGTCCATTCTGAAGGAGATCAACCCTGAGATTTCTTTGGAAGGAATGATGCTAAAGCTGAAACTCCAGTACTTTGGCCACCTCATGCGAAGAGTTGACTCATTGGAAAAGACTCTGATGCTGGGAGGGATTGGGGGCGGGAGGAGAAGGGGACGACCGAGGATGAGATGGCTGGATGGCATCATGGACTCGATGGACGTGAGTCTGAGTGAACTCCGGGAGATGGTGATAGATAGGGAGGCCTGGCGTGCTGCGATTCATGGGGTCGCAAAGAGTCGGACACGACTGAGCGACTGAACTGAACTGAGTCGAGTTCAGGCAGAAACTATAGCAGCTGACCTTGATTTCATTACACCCTTGGATGCTCAGGGTGGGGAGACTCAGAGGTCTGGGTCAGTGTGTGCTCTCTATGCAAGCCCAGCTAAGAAAGAATTATTGTTTCCACTGTCCATAAAAGCAATATACATAAACATTGTAAAGCAACTATACTCCAATTAAAAAAAAAAAGAAAATACAGTGAAATGTCACTGAAGGGTTCAGAATCGACTGACTACTGTCACTTAGGGTATTATAATTTCCAAAATAAAATCTTAGGACAATTTTGTAAAAAGCACATAACTTCCAAATTACAATACTAAAGTTGTTATCCAGTACTCTGACTGCTAAAAAGTTGGTTGTGATGGAAAACCAGCAATTTCTGTTATTTTATAATAAGTCAGAAATAACTTAAACACACACACACACACACACACGTACACTTGAACTCTCTCCTACTACTTCTAGAACTTTAACTTTTTTTAATGGAAACCAGGAAACAGTGAAAGATGAAGAGCCAGCTGCTCATTGTGCTACGTGTGTGTGCTCCTTTTATCGCTTGCCTAAAGCCACTTTGCATTTAGAGAGGCTTAAATCCTGATGCTTAAATGACCATGTCAAGATCTTCCTAAAACTGTGGCCTGAGCAATGCGCTGTAATTTTCATCTTCATAGTGAGCTGAAGCAAGAAATCTCTGCTGCCACATTCACACTCTGATTAGCTCTCATTCACTCCTCCCCATGGCGAAGCAGAAGGAGCATTTAAGTGAGTGTTAAGACCTGAGTTTTTAATCAGAAGTCTGCTCCTTCCTATCTCGGCTTCAAGCATATCACCTGATCATCACTGCAGGCGATGTGTCTCTTCCACTGTCCCCAGCTCACTCCACACCTTCTGCACACTGTTCTGTGTCCCAGGGGCTGAGCTGGAAGCCGACATCAACCTCTCTCCCTGTTGTCTGGCTTTGTGTTAGGTTCAGCCGCAAAAGGGAGAGGGCCAAGGGGAAGAAGGACAGGTGTGTGTATTTCCACCAAATTCCTCTGCTTGGCTGGGTCCCTCGACGCAAAGCTCCCACTGGGCAGCCCTGGGAGCTCAGAGCTACCTGCTCTGGGCTCTGCTAACTGCCTCCCTTTGCATCTTCAGACGGGGAGAGGACAGCAGACTTTTCTTGGGAAAATTTCATGAGTTGCCAAAATTAAGTTGCCTACCAATTAAGTGCTTAAGTGAAAGTCGCTCAGTCATGTAAAAGGAAGGTTATTTAACTCTAGCCAGCGAAGGTTATTTAACTCCAGCACAAAAATAAACTTCTTTTTAAGCCCCCTTTACTTTAGGGGTTTGCTATTGTATATAGCAACATCTAATTATAGGACCTAATTATAGGACCCAGATAAAAGTGAATTTCTCATCAAGCAGGTACATGATATTTGCTTTGCAATACTGTTTTGGCTCACAGATGTAAGCTATGCTCTTCCTCACACAGGCTTCAGCTGCCACATACCTTACCATCCTCAAACCTGCCCTCCCATGAAGTGGCACTTTCTTTTGTAAAATATTAATTAATTAATTTGGCTGCACCAGATCTTAGTCACTGCATACAGAATCTGTAATCTTCACTGTGGCATTCGGGATCTTTAACTGCAGCATGTAGGATCCTTGATGAGGGATCAAACCCAGGCCCCTGCCTTGGGAGTGCGGAGTCTTAGCCACTGCACCACCAGGGAAGTCCCCACTTTTTTTCTTAATGTTAACATTTGGCAAATGATTAAAATCTGCCACAAGTCCTGGATCCTCCTGGAAGCTTACCACAGCAACCTGCTGGTACATTCTGCTTGGATAGTGTCCTCACGGGGCCAGAGCTAAGCCTAGATTCTGCTCCCCAGGAGTCTGTGTGGGGAGAGGGGAGGATTTGGCATGGGGGATCAGGTCTGGCAAACTTAGTGTCAACCTCCAGTGAGAAAAGACCAGGAAAAGAAGAATTATCCGTTAAATGGGTAAAAACAGTGATGGAAACAAACACCTTTTCCTGTCTCATGTTACTGGCTGTGCTATTTTAGGACCAGAACACAGACTGCACCATCCTATTTTTAAACAATGGGTTAATGTAATAAAAATGTAGTCTGTCTATAAGGTGATTGAAAGACTGGGTTTTCCTTCTGAATTAGCCAACTTTTAGGTATTATAAGCATGATCTCTAAGTTTACTAAATAGGTCCTGTGAAAGAAAAGTAGCTGCATAACCACGGAGATCACCTACACAGAGACAGACATCACCTCTTGAAGTCTGTCAATGTGTCTATCGTTCCAGGACAGCGGTTTTTGGAAATTTGTATTTAATGCCTTTTATCAGTTACAGCTCTAATAGAGAAAGGAAAGAGGAAAATGCCTCTTCTCTTTCTTAACTGGGCTAATTTAACCTTTACTGTTGTTCAGTTGCTCAGTTGTGTCCCGACTCTTTACGACCCCATGGATTGCAGTATGCCAGGCTCCCCTGTCCTTCACTATCTTCTGGAGTTTGCTCAAACTCATGTCCATTTAACCTGGTTAATTATAAAAAAAAGTTTTTGCTGTTTTAATGAAATGAATATGATCTAGTTGTGTATATCTAAGTAGAATTGCAATATTGTGTTTAAAATGTAGTGTATCACATGAAAAGATGCTCAACATCACTCGTTATCAGAGAAATGCAAATCAAAACCACAATGTGGTACCATTTCACGCCAGTCAGAATGGCTGCTATCCAAAAGTCTACAAGCAATAATTGCTGGAGAGGGTGTGGAGACACTGTTGGTGGGAATGCAAACTAGTACAGCCACTATGGAGAACAGTGTGGAGAGTCCTTAAAAAGCTGGAAATAGAACTGCCTTATGACCCAGCAATCCCAGTGCTGGGCATACGCACCGAGGAAACCAGAATTGAAAGAGACACGTGTACCCCAATGTTCATCGCAGCACTGTTTAGAATAGCCAAGACATGGAAGCAACCTAGATGTCCATCAGCAGATGAATGGATAAGAAAGCTGTGGTACATATATACAATGGAGTATTACTCAGCCATTAAAAAGAATACATTTGAATCAGTTCTAATGAGGTGGATGAAACTGGAGCCTATTATACAGAGTGAAGTAAGCCAGAAAGAAAAACACNCCAGTCAGAATGGCTGCGATCCAAAAGTCTACAAGCAATAAATGCTGGAGAGGGTGTGGAGAAAAGGGAACCCTCTTACACTGTTGGTGGGAATGCAAACTAGTACAGCCACTATGGAGAACAGTGTGGAGATTCCTTAAAAAACTGGAAATAGAACTGCCTTATGACCCAGCAATCCCACTGCTGGGCATACACACTGAGGAAACCAGAATTGAAAGAGACACATGTACCCCAATGTTCATCGCAGCACAGTTTATAATAGCCAGGATATGGAAGCAATCTAGATGTCCATCAACAGACGAATGGATAAGAAAGCTGTGATACATATACACAATGGAGTATTACTCAGCCATTAAAAAGAATACATTTGAATCAGTTCTAATGAGGTGGATGAAACTGGAGCCTATTACACAGAGTGAAGTAAGCCAGAAAGAAAAACACCAATATAGTATACTAACACATATATATGGAATTTAGAAAGATGGTAAATGATAATCCTGTATGCCAGACAGCAAAAGAAACACAGATGTAAAGAACAGACTTTTGGACTCTGTGAGAGAGGGAGAGGGGATGATTTGGGAGAATGGCATTGAAAAATGTATACTATCATGTAAGAAATGAATCGCTAGTCTAGGTTTGATATAGGATGCAGGATGCTTGTGGCTGGTGCACTGGGATGACCCAGAGAGATGATATGGGGAGGGTGGTTCAGGGTTGGGGAAAAAAAAATTTTTTTTTTAATAAAATAGATCAGTTGGAATTCCATTGCCTCCATTAGCTTTGTTCATAGTGATTCTTCCTAAGGCCCACTTGACTTTGGACTCCAAGATGTCTGACTCTAGGTGAGTGATCATGCTATCATGGTTATCAGGGTTATTAGGATCTTTTTTATATAGTTCTTCTGTGTATTCTTGCCACCTCTTCTTAGTATCTTCTGCTTCTGTTAGGTCCATTCCTTTTCTGTCCATTGTGCCACCTTGGTATGAAATGTTCCCTTGGTATCTTTAATTTTCTTGAAGAGATCTCTAGTTTATTGCTTTCTAGATCTCCATTCTATTGTTTACCTGTATTTCTTTGCATTGATCACTTAGGAAAGCTTTCTTATCTCTCCTTGCTATTCTTTGGAACTCTGCAAATATGGGTATATCTTTTCTTTTGTCCTTGGCCTTTAGCTTCTCTTTCTTTCTTGACTATTTGTAAGGCCTCCTCAGATAACCATTTTGCCTTTTGCATTTCTTTTTCTTGGGGATGGTTTTGATCACTGCCTCCTGTGTAATGTTACAAACCTCCATCCATAGTTCTTCAGGCACTCTGTCTGTCAGACGGAATGCCTTGAATCTATTTGTCACTTCTGTAGAATTATAATGGATTTGATTTACATCATACCTGAATGGTCTTGTGGTTTTCGCTAATTTCTTCAATTTAAGTCTGAATGTTGCAATAAGGAGTTCGTGATCCGAGCCATAGTCAGCTTCTGGTCTTGTTTTTGCTGACTGTATTGAGCTTCTCCATCTTTGGGTGCAAAGAGTATAATCAACCTGATTTCAGTATTGACCATCTGGTGATGTCCATGTGTAGAGTCGTCTCTTGTGTTGTTGAAAGAGGGTGTTTGCTATGACCAGTGCGTTCTTTTAGCAAAACTGTTAGCCTTTGCCCTGCTTCATTCTGTACTCCAAGGTCAAACTTGCCTGTTACTCCAGTTCTGTCTTGAATTTTTACTTTTGCATTCCAGTCCCCTGTGATGAAAAGGACATCTTTTTTTGGTGTTAGTTCTAGAAGGTCTTATAGGTCTTCATAGAGCTGTCAACTTCAGCTTGTTTGGTATTAGGGGTTGGAGCATAGACCTGGATTACATTCTGTCATTTTTGAAATTGCACCCAAGTACTGCATTTCGGACTCTCTTGTTGACTGTGAGGGCTACTCCATTTTTTCTAAGGGATTCTTAACTTCATACATCAACTAAATAAAGACAATGAAAGAGAGTAAAAGGATGAGAAAATATACAAATACTAACCAAAGCAAAGTTGACAGAGCTAAATGAAACCAAACAAAACAG
Organism: Oreotragus oreotragus; assembly: GCA_006410675.1. NCBI lineage: Eukaryota > Metazoa > Chordata > Mammalia > Artiodactyla > Bovidae > Oreotragus > Oreotragus oreotragus. Next base: position 505,304 of record SJYX01018437.1, read on the forward strand.
GCTTTAAGACCAAAGCAATATTCAAAATAAAGAGGGTCACAATTATATACAATTCCAAATTCACCAGGAGAATATCTATAATTCTGAAGTTATACATAACTAAAACATAGCTTTAAATAAAAATTAAATTTTTTTTAAAAAAAGGTAAATCCACCATCACAATTAAAGATATATTACATCTATTTCTCATTTAAATGCTTTTTTCTCTGTAATCACCTTCTGTGGTTTTTCAGTCTTCTAACTATATTGAGTTAGAAACTGGAACCAATTATACAGAGTGAAGTAAGCCAGAAAGAAAAACACCAATACTAACACATATATATGGAATTTAGAAAGATGGTAATGAGGACCCTGTATGCAAGACAGCAAAAGAGATACAGATGTGTAGAGCGGACTTATGGACTCTGAGGGAAAAGGAGAGGGAGAGGGAGAGGGAGGGATGATTTGGGAGAATAGCATTGAAATATGTATACTATCATGTAAGAAATGAATTGCCAGTCTATGTTCAATGCAGGATGCAGGATGCTTGGGGCTGGTGTATGGGGATGATCTGGAGGGAAGATGTGGGGTGGGAGGTGGGAGGGGGGTTCATGTTTGGGAGTTCGTGCTGTCTCTTATACACATCTAGATGTGTATAAGAGACAGTCTCACCACATGGCATTCTCCCTGTGTTTCTTCTCTGATAAGTGCACTAGTCATATTGGATTAAGGGTTCACCCTACTCTAGTATGACTCCATCTCAACTTATATCTGCAAAGATCCTAGTTCTAAATAAGGTCACATCACAAGTACCAGGGGTTAAGACTTCAGCATATCCTTTGAGGAACATGAGTCCATCCACCATAGTATCTTAAAAAGGCACAGTCAACCATAACAAAACAAAGTTCTCTAGCAAAATATTTCCTAAGTAGAATGTCAAAACCACTGCAACTAAATATATGGAATATTCAAAGTATTTCCTGGAGGATTTAATGGTGAGCTTTTAAAGAGAAGAACCAAGGTTATTTCAAGAGCTAAACTGAGTTCTTGTCTTCCTGGTCAGTTCTCCTACGTTGCAGAAATCTATTGCCTTAATAACCAAGGGCAAAACNTACATGGTAGTATACAAATTTCAATGCTATTCTCCCAAATCATCCCACCCTCTCCCTCTCCCTCTCCTTCTCCCTCAGAGTCCATATGTCCGCTCTACACATCTGTATCTCTTTTGCTGTCTTGCATACAGGGTCCTCATTACCATCTTTCTAAATTCCATATATATGTGTTAGTATACTGTATTGGTGTTTTTCTTTCTGGCTTACTTCACTCTGTATAATTGGTTCCAGTTTCATCCATCTTATTAGAACTGATTCAAATGTATTCTTTTTAAGGCTGAGTAATACTCCATTGTGTATATGTACCACAACTTTCTTATCCATTCATCCGCTGATGGACATCTAGGTTGTTTCCATGTTACTTCTGTAACAGAATTTTTCATTGAAATAATTTTTAACTTAATTCTAGAAATAATCACATCCGCTTATAAATAGTCGGAGGCTTTTTTAAAAAATTGAAGTATCGTTGATTTACAACGTTGTGTTAATTGCTGCTGTATAGCAATGTTGTTTAGTTCTACACGTATATATATTCTTTTTCAGTATTCTTTTCCGTTATGGTTTGTCATCGAATACTGAATATAGCACCCTGTGCTATACAGTAGGACCTCGTTGTTTGTCCAGTCTGTGTATAAAGGCTTACATCTGCTAACCCCAGCCTCCCACTCCTTCCCTTCCCCGTAGCCCCTCCTCCTCGCAGCCACAAGTCTGCTCTCTGTCTGTGAGTCTATTTCTGTTTCATAGCTATGCTCATTTGTATCATGTTTTAGATCCCACATGCTGCCATGTGGTATTTGTCTTTCTCTTTCTGCCTTACATCACTTAGTGTGATAATCTCTGGTTTTATCCATTTGTTGCTACAAATGACATTATTTTATTCTTTTCAGGACTGAGTAGTACTCCGTTGTATATATGCCCCACATCTACCTTATTCATTCATCTGTGGATGGACATTCAAGTTGTTTCCATGTGTGGCTGTTGTGAACAGTGCTGCTATAAACACAGGGGAGCATGTATCTCTTTGAAGTATAGTTTTGTCTGGATATATATGCCCAGGAGCGGGGTTACTGACTCATACAGTAATTTTATTTTTACTTTTCCGATGAACCTTCATACTGTTTTCCATAGTGGCTGCACCAACTTAGATTTCCAGCAGCAATGTAGGAGAGTCTCTTTTCTCAACACCGTCTCTAGCATTTGTTACATGTAGACTTTCTGACGATGGCCATTCTGGTCGGAGTAAGGTGATACCTCATTGTTGTGTTGATTTGCATTTCTCTAATAATTAACAGTGTTGAGCATTTTTTTTCATGTGCCTATTGGCTATCTGTATATTTTCTTTGGAGGAGTTTCTATGGAAATATGTCTTCTGCCCATATTTCAATCTGGTTGTTTGTTTGTGGTTGAGTAGTATGAGCTGTTTGTATACTTTCGAAATTAAGGCCCTGTCGGTCACATTATTTGCCAACATTTTCTCCCATTCTGTAAGTTGTCTTTTTGTTTTGTTTATGATTTCCTTTGCTGTGCAAAAGCCTGATAGTTTGATTAGGCCCCATTTGTTTATTTCTGTTTTTATTTCTATGGCCTTGAGGAACTAACCTAAGAAAATATTGATATGCTTTATTTCAGAATGTTTTGCCTATGATCTATTCTAGGAGTTTTATGGTATCATGTCTTATGTTTAAGTCTTTAAGCCGTTTTGAGTTTATTTTTTGTGTATGCTGTGAGGGTGTGTTCTAACTTCATTGATTTACATATGGCTGTCCTGCTTTCCCAGTATCACTTGCTGAAGAAACTGTCTTTTCCCTATTGTATATTCTTGCCTCCTTTGTCAAAGTTTAACTGAGCTGTTTACTGAGTGTTGGATAGGATTAGTAACTTGGAACCATGATGCCAACAGTGGCCTCACAGACCTTGTTATCATTCACACAATGAGAATAAATCATTGCCTAAACTGTTCAACTCAGGAACATATCTGATGCCCTCACAAAAGAAATTATTTTGAAAGTGAAATAAGCAACTGAGTGACTGTTCTAAATTTGAAAGGTAATACACAGGGATTTCCCTGGTGGTCCACTCACTGGGACTCAGCGCTTTTAATGCAGGGAGCACGAGTTCAATCCCAGGTTGGGGACCTAAGATCCCACATGCCCTTTGGTGCAACCAAAAAATAAAATAAAATATATGTGTAAACTATATAATTACTATTTTAAAAAAGAACTAAAAAATAAGACTGTTAAAGTAACAATGATATACATTAATGTAGAAGTGACTTACAGCATATAGATATTAACAAAAGTGATGTTACTTGAGAAGCATCACTGCTGTCAAAGTCCGTTGGTCATTTCCTCCCCAAAGTCCACCCCTAACCCCTTCCCCCAATAGCACCCTTCTGCCCTCCGAACCCTTCCGCATTTCTCCTCTTCTCCACATACCAGGATCCCAAGACTTCATCTGCCATGAGGAAACTGAAATTTTCTGGTTCTTAGTCATTCGGAGTAATCTCCCTGTACCTTAACTCAACCATCTTCTCCCAGGCAAGACAGACACACATGCAAAAAGCAAGCTACTGTCTGTGGGCCCATCTTCCACAACAAGTGCAGATGGAAACAAGAGGGCATGGAGACCTAGGCTAGGCCCTAGTGTTTGCTCTAAGCAGACCGTGGTGGCTCGGGCTGCTGGATGGCCTTCTCTGGCTTCCCAAGCTTTGGGTGCCTCTCAGCATCAGACTTGACATTGTGCTGTAGAGAGTCACACACAGACCACTCTGGCCTCTGCCCTGGTGGAGGCAGGCCAAGCAGAGTGCAGTCTGAATGCTCTGATCAGGTATGCGCCTTGTGACCTAAGTCATTCTGCGGAAGGGAGAGGCCCTCTGACTTGTATACATGAAAGTAGAAGGCGTCAATATTTTTCTTACGATATCTAATAACACGAGGAAGGCGTCCCTGGTGGTTCAGTGATAAAGAATCTGTCTGCCAATGCAGAAGACACAGGTTCGATCCCTGATGCAGGAAGATCCCACGTGCCGAGGAGCAACTAAGCGCGTGAGCCACAGCTACTGAGCCTGTGCTTTAAAGCCCTGAAAGTGCAACTGCTGAAGCCTGTGCACCCTGGAGTCTGTGCCCCGAAATGAGAGGAGTAACCGTGATAAGCAGATGCACACTGCAGTTAGGAGAATAGCCCCTTGCCACAGCTAGAGAAATGCTCGTGCAGCAGTGAGGACCCAGCACAACCAAAATAAACACCTAAAATTATTAAAAAAAAAAAAATAGCATGAGAAGAAAATAAAATAATGACACAAAAGAAGTGAAACAAGAGGAACCGACAAAATAAAAGAGCAGTTGCTTTTTGGTAGGGAGTTAAAAACATTAGAAATGTACACGAGCCCTGTGGAGTAGAAGGCACTGGGCAGTGTGGATGGGAGGGAAAGCTACTCTGGAAAGAGGGGAAACGTCCCAGGACTGAGGAGCAGAAGCAGAAAGCCTGGATGGTTGCCAGTTTGGGCGGGGGAGGAAGTCACAGAAGGGGGAGCAAGGCCAGAGGGGACCCTGGAGGGACCCGGAATGACTAGCATTCTTGTGATCACGAAGGTGAGGTCAGCCGGGAGCAGACACAACGGGAGTTTGACTCAGTGAGACATCATGAGTCAGAATCTAAACTGGGCCCCTCTCATTATGTAAATGGGCTGTCACGAGGGGAACCACAGAAGTCCAGGTAAACAGTAATCACGGGCAGAGCTCAGCTGGGCCTGGTTAATCCCACCAGGGGGCCCGTCTGGGGAGAAGTTCAGTGGTCACCTGTCCCTCAGGTGAACAAGGGGGAGGACGGATTGGACTTCTTTTCCTTAAGTGAGGTATAGATGATTTACAAAGTTGTTAGTTTCAGGTGTACAGCAGTAATCCAGGTAGACATATTCTTATCCTTGGATTGTTTTCTATTATAGGTTCTTACAAGGTATTGATTATAGTTCCCTGTGCTATACAGGAGGTCCTTGTTGCTTATGTTTCTTTTATGTTTACAATTTTTTAAATGTATTCCTAATTGAAGGATTATTGCTTTACAGAATTTTGTTGTTTTCTGTCAAACCCCAATAAGAATCAGTCATAGATACACATATATCCCCTCCCTCTTGAACCTCCCTCCCATCTCCCGCCCCATCCCACCCCTCTAGGTTGATACAGAGCCCCTTTTTTAGTTTCCTGAGCCATACAGCAAATTCATGTTGGCTATCTATTTTACATATGGTAATGTAAGTTTCCATGTTACTCTTTCCATACATTTCACCCTCTCCTCCCCTCTCCCCATGTCCATAAGCCCATTCTCTATGTCAGTTTCTCCACTGCTGTCCTGTAAGTAAATTCTTCAGTACCATTTTTCTAGATTCTATATATATGCATTAGAATATGATATTTATCTTTCTCTTTCTGACTCACTTCACTCTGTAATAGGTTCTGGGTTCATCCACCTCATCAGAACTGACTCAAATGTGTTCCTTTTTATGGCTGAGTAACAGTCCATTGTGTACATGCTTATCTATGTTATTTAGAGTATTGTGTATCTGTGAATCCTTAATTTATCTTCCCCTCGAGGATGTGGCTTATTGAAGTTGTGTGCTTCAGAGAACCGCTAGGTTCCACTCATTGGCTCTCTGCGGAGCTGTGAGCTTCAGGGATACATGTGCCTGTGGTTCCACCTGCTATCACCATCTCAGGGGAAATTGCCTAAGGCCACAGTGCATGCTCCGGGAACCCAGGGGAAGTTGTCAGGGGTCCAAAGCAGTGCAGGCAGCCACAGCCCTCCTTCCATCCCTGCAGGGGGAGAGCTGACCCCAGGACATCTCCCTTCACAGTGGAAGCAGCTGCAAATGACATCATCTTTTAGTCACATCCTCTTCCTTACAGTTACAGGTCCAGCCCAATCCACTCTCTCCTTGTAGCCTTGATACGACATTCCAGAAATTCTCTGAACTCCGTGTTCTCCTGTTGAGATGTTCTCTGTAAGGCACTCCAGTTCCTTCGAGTGGAGGTGAAACTGCCTTACTCCAACAGGAAAATCTTCTCACTGTTTTTCCTAAATTAGAAAAGTGTTTACACCTCATTTACGGTAGGACAGGCAATCCCACAAAGCAAAGCAATTTTCTACTAAACGTTATTTACCATTTTCGGTGAGAATTCTGACGTGCTGGGATAAGCACAATTTAAATTTATTCAGAGACCACATTTAACGCTAAGCAAATTGAAAATATCTAAAAAGATCTCTTGAATACTCCTCTCTTCTGTCAACACGTTCCACCTGGCACAGCAGCCATTCACACTCGATTTTGTGTAGCTCACAGATTCAGAGCACGGCCGGCGGTCGTTGGGATCTGCTGCTTCTGTGCACATCGGCACCAGCATCGAGTGGTCAGGATTCTTTGCACACCCACGTTCAAGATACGTTACAAAGAGCATTTGTGACCAGCCTCCTAATAGGTAGGGAGAGTGCGGTTTTGAAAACATACAAAAAAGTTAACTTTTGTGGCAGAAAGCCCCAGGTCCACATTAACAAGCCATTATTCCAGATGAAATGACTAGTCCCCATGGCAGGCAGTGACTTCAGCCTTGGGAGATGAAGTTGAAGCAGCGGTGGGAGAAGCACACGGGGTCTGGGTGACAGAGGGTCCTGCACCCAGCCTTCCTGCAGATGCCCTGGGGGTTGTGGGGGCCACCCTCACGTGAGAGCAGGCAGGCCACACCTCTGACACCAGCAAACGCATGCGGTGTTCACACACCGCGCTGTCCAGCTTAACCTTCAAGTTCGAATGCTTCCTTTCAAGGAAGGAAAAGAGAAAACTGTTGGTTTTTTTTTTTTTTTTCTTTAAAACATGAACATCAGTAGCACATGTAAAAGAATATTTGAAACAAAGAAAACTATAGGTAATCTCGAGTGAGGTACAATCTTCCAAAGTTTTAAATCCTTTATGTACCTTCTCATTTGCTTACTTGCTGGATACAAAGGGATACATTATTCATAAGGCCATCAGCAGTGCTTTCCTGCCTTCTGATTCTGAACAGCTGAGTGTAGAATAAGCAGTTTAAACCCGAGTGCAGACATTACAGGCATGCTCACTTCCAGTTTGAAGCACCACAGGATGCAGCCCTCAGCTGTCCAATGTTCAAGGATGGATGGACCAACTAACAACCAAGTCAGTTTGCATTTAACATTTTTCTAGACTAAAAGCAGCTTCTAAGGGTGCATCTATATCTACTTTTTAAAATTAAAGAAATAAAAGGGGGAATTCCCTAATGGCCCAGTGGCCAGGACTCCACGCTTTCACTGCCAAGGGCACAGGTTTGATCCCTAGTCAGGGAACTGAGATCCTGCAAGCCAGAAGGAAGGAAAGAGAGAGAGAGAAGAAAGAAAAGGAAAACAGGGGGTCACTTTGAAGTGTATGTGAGTGTGCGTGTGTGTGCTCAGTTGTGTCTGACTCTTTGCAACCCTATGGATTGTAGCCACCCAGGCTCCTCTGTCCATGGGATTTTCCAAGCAAGAACACTGGAGCAGGTTGCCATTTTCCACTCCACAATTCCCAGGGGATCTTCCCAACCCAGGGATGGAACCCATGTCTCTTGAGTCTCCTGCATTGGCAGGTGGGTTCTGTATAATACAGTATGAAATTGCAGGTTTGGGCTGAGACCCTAAGATGAGAAAGAACACAGGCCAACTCGAGGTGCCAGACAAAGATGCTGACCTTTAGGACTGGTGCTGAGAAGCTGCCACCCCTTCCCCAGCAGCACGCTTCCCACCTTCTAGAGAAGAGACACCTCAATGATACCAAGTTTGAGTTTAGAAAATGGCAGGCTGCTGGAAATACTCGTTTCTGTACGGAGACAACTTGCATGACTAAAGTGACTTCCAGAAGTCAGAACGCTGCTCGGCTTCCCCAGCTTTTACCCAGGCACAGAGAAAAGCTAGTTCCACTGGAGAAATTTAAAAGAACAACGACAAATAAAGTTATTTCATGATAGCAATTCATGAGTCATATGTTCTATGCATGATTCATGTAACTGGTAATACAAGTTACAAGTGTTCAGAAAACTTGGCTATCTCTTGAAATACCTCTCTTATTTTTAAATATAGGTTTTTTTTTTAAATTATAAAAGTGAACTCTTGAGAATTTAGAAAATACACAGAAATGTTTAAAAGAAAAAACTTTAAAATAGCCTCATTATCCTATCCCTATTTCTTAAAGTCTGAATAGAAAGTGCCCTTTCTCAGTGAGAAAAAAAATGGCATTCAAATCTTCCAACTATTATCTTTAATGGTGTGATTATAGGTTTTCCCCCTCTGTGTTGCCTGTTTGCGGAAGCGGAGGGCTGTAATTTTGTCTCCCCAGCTCACCGCCCCCAGCATCTCAACCACCTGTCCGCACTTTCTGAGAATCAGCCTCCCCATCTGTGAATCTAGTTACATCACAGCCGCCGGGCTCCTTGGTGATGCCGCGTCCTCTGTGCCTCTTCGTGGTCTAAAGATGGAGCCCCAAGGAGCCAAGAAAGTCAAGGGCATCCCTGTGAATTTGGCAACAGAACAAAGAGATGTAAGTTTATACTCTTTCTTTCTGGGAGCAGCAGATAACAGCCCCTTCCTCCTCTGGGACTGGGAACAGAGCGAGATAAGAGATAAGCCCTGAAATCAATAACCAGAGTGGGGCCTAGGTGAGGTGGGAGGGGCCTGACAACGTTGGAGGCCTCCCCAAGGTCCACGTGGCCTTTCTGAGTTTCCCTGTGACTGGCCCACATCCTAAAACTAAGTTCGCCTTGTTTACCAAAGTTCGTCAGTTCTGTCATCTGAAAGTCAGTACAATAGTTAATATCTTTACATTGTCTTTAATAACTCGTTATTTCCTTTTCTGAAAAGAAGCACATACACTTGGGGTTCCCAGGTGGCGCTAGTGGTGAAGAACCCACAAGACGCAGGAGACCTGGGTTTGATCCCTGGGTCGGGAAGATCCCCTGGAGGAGGGCATGGCAACCCACTCCAGTATTCTTGCCTGGAGAATCCCACGGACAGAGGAGCCTGGCGGGCCACGGTCCATGAGGTTGCAGAGTCAGACACAACTGAAGCAACTTAGCACACGTGCAGGCACGCACACTTGCTTAGGTGAAATTTTCCAGGGACCTAGGACCGTCCTCATTTACATGTGGGATTTTCATCCACTCTTAGAGGTGCAGAAAAAGCACACTGGTGTTTCCGTTCTGCACCCATGTGTGTGCATTTTATCTGTGCTTAAAATAAAAGTAAAAATAACAGTACTGTATTTTAAAGGGAAGGAGAATCAGAAAAATGACAGCTGAGAGGCTCTGTCTGTGTATGTATGTATGCATTCATGCGTGCATATGTATGTACTTGTGCCTACATCTAAATATGTATGTGTGTACACATGTGATTGTGTGTACAGGTGTGTGCACCTGTGGCTGTGTATATATGTGTGTGCTTTGGTGGACCTGTGTACCTGTGTGGTTATGTGTACATGTGTTTTATGTGCATGTGTAAATATGCATAATGTGTCATGTGGTTTCTGTACTGTGTGACTGTGCATGTTTTACATGTGTGTACATGTGTGACATGCATGTGTGTGCTTTGTGTACATGTGTGATTGTGCACATGTATTGCCTCTGTGTACATGTGTGTGGTTGTGTTTATATGTGTGTTGCATTGTGCACAACGTGTACATGTGTGTGGTTGTGTGAGGAGCTCAGTCCTGCTCCCTGGTGATGGTTAAAGTCATCACCAACTTCTCTTATGTCTAGTGGTGTCCACCTTTGAGGGTAAACTGCTGGAGCCAAGTCCTTTCCATGTCCATTTGCCAGCCAAGAGGAGGGGGGATGGGAAGTGTGGTCCGGCCCAGAGGGCCATGCTCTGCTGGCCTTGTCTGGTCCTTATACCTGAATCTCTGTGGGTTGCTCACTCCCCAGGCTGCCTCCCTTCTCCCTAGTTCTGGGGGTCCCTCCTCCTGGGCATTTCCACTGGGTCAGAGGAAGGGTCAGGGAAGGCAATGGCACCCCACCCCAGTACTCTTACCTGGAAAATCCAATGGACGGAGTAGCCTGGTGGGCTGCAGTCCATGGGGTCGCTAACAGTCGGACAGATTGGGCAACTTCACTTTCACTTTTCTCTTTCATGCATTGGAGAAGGAAATGGCAACCCACTCCAGTATTCTTGCCTGGAGAATCCCAGGGATGGGGGAGCCTGGTGGGCTGCCGTCTATGGGGTCACACAGAGTCGGACACAACTGAAGTGACTTAGCAGCAGCAGCAGCAGGGGAAGGGTCCACAGAGCCCGCCCTGAACACATGACCCTCCTCACCACCTGCCACAGCTCTTGTTACACCTACTGAACATTGGACCCAGCTGGGTGGGTCAGGTGCCCTCTTTTGGAGACTCCAGATATGCTGGTTTCAGGCACAGGAGCTGAGAGTGTCACCCAGAATCAAGCTGCTGAGACCACCTGTGACATGTGCACATCACTTCAGAAAAAAACACCTGCCTGTTGACACAGAGAATGAAGCAGCTGAGTCAAAAAAGTGGAGAAGAGCCTGCGGGCCCCACAGAGTAGGGCTTTCCAGAATGAGAGGACCAGGAATGTGGCTGCTGCCTCATCTGTGAATTTAAACAGCAACAACTTCCAAGCCCCTCTCTGGGTTCCAATTTTGAGCCAAGCCTCACCTTTTTGAAGCATCTTCTTCCAGCTGAAATCTACCTTTGGGCTCCCATCTGAGACACCAAGCCCAGAATGCTGTCCTGGGCATTCCTGTGTCACCAAGGCCACATGCACAGACTCTTGGAAGTCACCCTGTGGGTCTCAGTTTCTGAATTGGGGGACCTTGAATGTGCTGTCCTGATTCGAATTTTTACTTTCTCAAGGAAAAATAGATAGATTTTGGACTGCTGCTGCTGCTGCTGCTAAGTCGCTTCAGTCGTGTCCAACTGGGATTCTCAAGGCAAGAATACTGGAATGGGTTGCCATTTCCTTCTCCAATGCATGAAAATGAAGAGTGAAAGTGAAGTCGCTCAGTCGTGTCCGACTTTCAGCGATCCCATGGACTGCAGCCCACCAGGCTCCTGCGTCCATGGGATTTTTCCAGGCAAGAGTACTGGAGTGGGGCGCCATTCAGAGGAGTGTAAGAAGGTTCAAGAGATTTCAGGGTTGATTGAGGACATAGACATGACCACCAGGTGGCAGTAGCCCTCACAGACTCTGCTTGGGCAGGTCTCCACCAGGGAGTCCCTAGGGTTGGGACCACCCTGAGGCTCCTGTGCCTGAGGAGGGCGAGGAAACTCCACCAGGGAGACAGGGTTTACATGGTAGCTGACATCTCCAGGCAGAGAACTCCAAAGGGTACAGCAGCTTGGGGTCTTTATAGCTGCTGGAAGCTTTACCTTATCTCTAGTGAGAAGATGTTAAGCACAGTTTCTCAGGGTATGCAAAGCAAGTACATTCTAAATGGCTAAAAATCTGCTTCCTGGGGCTATGTCTAAAACAACTGGATGTATAAACATTTGAGTCTGGTTCCAGCAGGTTTCCGAGCTAACACGTCTCAGCTGCTGTGAAGAAATGAACAAGCAGGGGCCAACATACCAAGGCCTCCTCTGGCTCAGTCCTGTAACAAGGGGGCAGGGGATTCTGCAAAGAAGAAAGAAGGTTGGTGAGTCATACACATTTCATTCTTTTAAAAAGAAAAGCCAGTAATTAGTGCAAAACAAAGTATTATGGAGCTTCTAATTAAATGACGGAATGAATTCTGATTCTGCAAACTCCCTGGGTGGAGCTGAACTTCATTATCAACCAACTTTGTTGTTCAGTCATGTCCGACTCTTTGTAACCCCATGGGCTGCAGCATGCCAGGCTTCCCTGTCTATTACCGTCTCCCAGAGTTTGCTCAAACTCATGTCCATTGAGTCATGATGCTGTCCAACCATCTCATCCTCTGTCGCCCCCTTCTCCTATCATCTATATTTATCTCCTTTGAAGAAAGACTTACATTTAAAACATTTGACCCAAAGATGGTTCCTTTGAAACTCTATATAGGAGTTTCTTTAAAAGCATCATGTGTGTGAACACATTTCTTTTCATAATTCAGAGTGTAAGATTTTGATGTAGACTGCACCGTGTCAGTTACTTCCCAGATGTCTAGATTTCCGATCTTTTTGTCAGGAAGAAATAAGACACCATCACCCCCACAGATATGCATTCCGAGGGACGCTTGCTTAAGCATTGTAATTTGCAGTGATGTGTTATTAAATAATAAAAGGGAAACGAATATTGTTTTGTTGAGCCATTTCACAAGGGTGAGAATATTCAAGTCAAGTGAAAGATAGCATCTAAAAGTTTCACCTGAAAATATTGGCATGTGGAAAAAATGGACATACTGATACAACATAATAAAGTATGCAGACAGCGTGTCATTAAGAGGGCTGGAGGTGACCTGCAGAAATCCAATAGGGACAGAATTTAAGGATAAAAACGTGCTCTCACTTCCTCTGATCTCTTCCTGTTGTCTCAAATGGGCCAAACCCACCAGGAAGGGAGTGGGGTGGGGAGGCGGGGGAGGAGGGGCTGACACGCGGCCTCAACAGGTCACCTCCCCAGGCATGGCAGGGGGAAAAAAAAAAAACAAAACCAAGAGAATGTGAAGGCTCATAACGTTCCCTGATTTGCATCAGTCAGAGAAAAACTGACCAAGACCTTCCTACACACATGCAGATGACCCTCACATGGGGCAGAGGATTAAAAACCACACTGCTTTTCCAGGGGGGCTAGCACACCCTCAAGAGCTCTAACAAAGACTAGTGTCAGCTGCTTGACTCCTTAATGATGAATAATTCATATACATCAAAGCAGCCCTCAGAAATTATTTTTTCCTGCAGCCTCAAAGACAATGAAACAACAGCAAAAAGGCCAGAAGGGGAAAGCTTTTTCAAATCATATCATCTCTACTATTTTTCTTCTCTACTCTAATATCTGTATTCTGAACTTGATTAAAATTAACTGCAATGTTATTTTATAAAAATAGTTTAAAATCCTTTGATTTGCTTCTTCTCCCAGATAATGGCCAACTCCTCTTCAGCCTCCAAAGCCCAGCTCAAAAGTCACCACATTTTGAAGTCAATTCTACCAGCCACCTTTCCAACAGAGTCAATCTAAATTTACCCCTTATGTAAACACCCTTCCTTTATTGCCGTCATTCCTGAGATCTTCCTCCTTTAAATCTCAGGCTCAGACTTAGAACTTCTTAAAGTTAGGCACTCTGTCTCATGTTTCAGAACCACCAGCCCCTAACACAGAGCCTGAAATACAGTAGACATTCTGTAAATGCTCATGGAATTGAAATGACTTGAATTCTTGAAATAAATAAAGCACATACTGAAAGTAAAGAATTAGATAGCATCACCAACACAGTCGACATGAATCTGAGCAGGCTCCAGGAGATGGAGAAGGGCAGGGAAGTCTGGTGTGTTGTCATCCATGGGTCCCAAAGAGCTGGACTTAGCGACTGAAGAACAGCAGCAATCTGTATTAAATCTATGAAAACCAAAAGTAGATGAAAAGAGTATCCCCAAAACCTCAAAAACATCATTCACTATTTGTTTTATCATTGGTATTTATTAAGAACCCAAATCAAAGGATTAGAAACACAGGAAGTTGGGGGAATCTGTTTTGGGGGGGTGGTTATCAGTATTCTTTAGGAAGGCAAGCATTTTAAAGAGAACCATTCATCAGAACTGAGATAAAATTAAAAATGGCAGAATCACAATCTAGGTTATTTTTATAGTCTCTCTTAAAACATAAACTGCTTAAACTTCCTTTCTTTTTGATCATCATAAATGAAAATTTACTACAGGCGTACACACATCAAAATGCAGATGTTACCCACTTTTTATATTTCTCAACTGGCTGCTGCTTCAACAAAATACCACTTCAATGTCAGAGGAGAACACATTTCTTTTGTGGAGTAAATGCTTGTTATCAAAGGAAAAAGATATATATTTTAAGCTAAAGTCTTTATTCACTGAATATATTATAATGGTATTATGTTCCTGATAGCAGGGCAATAGTAAAGGAAAAGTTTGGATTGTAAGATAGATCTCACACTCATGGACCGTATAGTCCAGCAAAGGTGAAAGATGTAATGAGATAATTGTTTTAAAATACATATTTTTTTAATCCTTAATGTATGAATAGAGTTACAGTTTTGCAGAAGGTATGGTGACTGATTCTCTCTGGAAAGTTAGAATCTGCTTCAGGGAGGAGATGATTCTTAATCTGATTTTTAAGGGATAAGTGAAGAGATATTTTTCCAGTGGCAAAAAGGCAGCTGGAGCTGATCAGAAGAAGCTAGCAGTCATTTCAAAGATCTGGCGTTGTGGATGGCATTTATGGAAAATTCCATTCTGCTAGGGTATCTAATTCAACGGTGAGGGATAAAGTAGGTAAGACCAGAGAAACCGAAAGTACCTACTGCTAAGACCCTTACATTACAGGGTAAGTGTTTGTGTTGTAAGTTGATCCTATCAGCCTCTTGAGTAGTAGAATGGGGAGAAAGAGCACGGGGAGCCCTTAGTCATTTCTTTGCAATGAATGAAATGATGGGAGTTTCAACCCATGGTTGTGGAATGGGATGTAGAAAGGTCAGGCTGTTGAAGGTGGTCGACATACTTCTGAGGTTGTTAAATGCATGAAAAGGTGGACAGGAGATTGAGGGTGAGGAGTAAAGGATGATTGAATAGGGTTAACACAGTTTTTCATGAAATTAGTTATGTAATTTCCTGAAAGCTGGGAACATAGCCCAGTTCATTTCAAATGGATATATTGAAACCAAAGATAATAGGATAATTACAAATTGACAGATAATAAATATGGGGTGAAGGGGTGTAGGTAGGGAAGATAGCCTGGGCTACAGGGACTGGAAACAAGATTGGTCTGCCTGTAACCATTGTTCCATCTGTGTGTTGTCCAGTGTTTGCAGGAAACTTATAACACAGCATCTTAAATGAGCCTTGAATAATGAGGCGGGGAAACTGCCCCTTGGTTGCTCTTTCTCAGTCACTAAGTCAAGTCTGACTGTTTTTGCGACCCCATAGATTATCGTCCACCAGGCTCCTCTGTCCATGGGATTTCCCAGGCAAGAATACTGGAGTGGGTTGCCATCCCCCTCTCCAAGGGGTCTTCTCAACCCCGGGTTCAAACCCAGGTCTCCTGCATTGGCAGGTGGATTCTCTGCCACTGAGCCACCAGGGAAGCTCCTGCCTCTTATTAAACACATGTAAATACCTGCCACTGGTTGAACATGATGAATAAAGATCTCTAATTCTCATCAGAAAACTAAAAGTGTTTCCCTGCAACTTCTGAAACACAGCTGCTTGCTTTACATTCATTAATATATTAACAGTTATTTATTGAGTACCTACTGGGTGTCAGATGCTGACCATGACACTGAGGATACAAGAGAGTGAGAAAAAACAGACTTGACCCCTGTTCCCAGGGAATTTATAGTCTCCTGGGGAACGGTGGACATTGATTGAATAATCACAAACTAAATAATGAATTAAAATTGAAATTGGATCGCAAAAGGGACAGAACAGATTTCTGCAAGTGCATGTAACTAGCATATGCGACCTAGACTGAGGGGTGGGTAAGACTCCCCCAAGAAAGTGAGACTTGAGCTGTGATCTAAAGTATATGAGAATGTGTTCGAGTCCCAGACCTTTGTCTGTGCAAATGT
Source organism: Oreotragus oreotragus (assembly GCA_006410675.1). NCBI lineage: Eukaryota > Metazoa > Chordata > Mammalia > Artiodactyla > Bovidae > Oreotragus > Oreotragus oreotragus. The sequence continues at coordinate 521,156 of SJYX01018437.1, forward strand.
CCTGTGGCCCGAAGTGCTGAAAATTTCTCTTGTGGCTGAGAGTATGGAGAACAGATAAAAGGGGAAAGGGTCATTACTTTGAGAAGAGGCTAAAATTCAAGAAAGGGAATGTATAGCGTTCTTGCTAAGATTTTAGGCTTTTTCTTTCATTATCATCTAAGAGCAGGGAGTTTCTGTTCACCAATATGCTCCATGATTTTGTGCGGGTATTTTTGTTTCCTTTTTTGTTTTTTTAAATAATTATTTATTTGGCTACTCCAGGTCTTAGTTGCAGCACGCCAACTCTTAGTTGCAGCATGTGGGATCTAGTTCCTGACAAGGGATTGAAACTGGGCCCCCTGTGCTGGGAGCTTGGAGTCATATAGCCACTAAACCACCAGGGAAGTTCCTGTAATTTGTTGCTTCAGTGTGCATATTACTTTCATTTTCTAACACTTCACAGCAATATTTTTTGATCAGAGCTACATATCTGAGTCTGAGGAGAAAGCCAGAGATAGAGAAATAAATTAGAGAGATTTGCAGTTCTCCAGAAACCTATGGTTTACAAGAGAGGCAAGTAACCAGATAATTATGAAACATTGTTGACATTGGTAGGGGAAAAAAGCTGAAAGGGGCTAATAGGGATAGGGTCCTCACCAAACCTCAGGGGCAAGGACAGATTTCCAGGTGTATAATACCTGAGCCCAAAGGGCAAGTGGAAGCTTCCCAAAATATGTAGAATCACAGTTAATATATATTTAGTGCTTACTCTGTGCCAGGCACTCAGATGAGTGCTTTTCAAATATATTTAAGAAAACAAAAGCCATGCAAGGTATGTTCTATTATTCTTCTTCTTTGAATATTCATTGGAAGGACTGATGCTGAAGCTGGAGTTTCAATACTTTGGCCACCTGATGTGAAGAGCTGACTCACTGGAAAAGACCCTAATGCTGGGAAAGATTGAAGGCAGGAGAAGGGGATGACGGAGGACAAGATGGCTGAAGGCATTACTGACTCAATGGACACGAGTTTGAGCAAACTCTGGGAGATGGTGAAGGACCTGTTAGCAGGTTCTGAGGCAGAACAGTCACTGAGTGAAGCAGGTCCTTCCACGGCGTCACAAAGAGCTGCATACAAATGAGTGACTGAACAATGAACAACAACAAAAGATGCAGAAACTGAGGATCAGGAAGTTTAAGCAATTTTTATTACTTTAAGATTATACACCTGGGACATNCGTCCGTGGGGTCATCAAGTCGGACATGACTTAGAGGCTGAACAACAACACCAACCTTCCTTTGACAGCAGAGTGTGTCATTGTATCGCCTCCTTGTCTCCCATGCTAAACCCACATGACATTTCACAAAAACAGATAGTTGAAAGAGGAAACCGGTCACCAAAAAGGAAGGTGCATATCAAAGAAATAAAAAGTGATCATATGGGAAGTGAAACTGAGTCTGTGTGAGTGGAGTTAGAGAAGAAATGGCTGAAGGGGCTGAGGTAGGGGATAGTCGGGGAGTTTGGGATTAGCAGCTGCAAACTATTACACATTGCATGGATAAACAAGGTCCCACTGTACAGCACAGGGAACCCCGATACCTTGTGATAAATCATGGAAAAGAACATGAAAAGGAAAGTAATACATGTGTAACTGAGTCATCTTGCTGTACAGCAGAAGTTAACGCAACATTGTAAATCAACTTTACTTTAATCAAAGAAATCTAAAAAGAAACAGCTGACTCTGGGATGAGTGACCCTGCCGCCTTTCGAGAAGTTTCAGACACGCTGACAAAGGAGCTCAGGAAAGATGGGCTTATTGACACAACAGAGGAAAATGGTTGTGATGAAAAAGATGAAGCCAGCCCAGAGGAAGTCAATGCCAGCAAAAAATGTAACATTTAATGAACTATTGGAGATAATTCATAAACATTGAGCATGCAAAGAACAAAATGCTGGAAGCTGATCCAAGCTTTGGAAGGATTGCAACAATTCCCCACACCAAGGAAAGATGTCCACGGCTTATCCTGAGTCTCATGACAAGAAGATGACCACTGTTCAAGCTATTCTTAATAAGGTTTCTACAAAGACACAAAGCACTTTATCAGCATTTCTGATGCGTTCAATGACACTGTCCTAAATAACACTAGTTTTATTATTTCTTTCATTTCTTTATACTTATAACTGATGATGTTTTTCATATCTCAAGAAAAATGTGTAAAGGTCGTGGAACAATCCTAATTTTTCCATTCATTATGAAGATCATTTCAAACTATTTGAATCTGCAAAATCATTCTTACGGTACCTCAATGCCACAAAAATCGCGGAGTGCCTGCACTGATTTGACATGACTGCTCTGCAGGATTTGACTCTTGTGATCTGTCCTACCTTTGTAAACCACAGTCCTCCCTGCGTTTCCAGAACCCACTGTCTCCAGAGTCCTCCTGTCCCCACCTTCCCCAGGTTCTTCGGCTTCTCTTCTCTGCCTGTCCTTCGGGGATTGATGACCCACTTTCCGTGCCCTTCCAGTTCTGGTCCTTTGTAAAAGTTACAGCTTCTCTGGTCTTAGGTAGTGATGATGGCGCTAAGCTGGTAGTCAAGGAAGGGGGATCTTATAAAATGATAGGGAGGAATTTTCAGGGGAAAAGCAGGTGGGCAGGGTATCCCCTTTATTTCACAATCTGAATTTAGGACAGCCTACAGAGCCCGCTAATTTTATTAATAGGAAATGTCCTTCATTCTTTTACGAACAGCTACTGAATTGTACTGTGTATCTGGTTCTATGTGCTGGAACATTTTGTAATAACAGATAGTGCAAAGCAACACTACGGATTTTAACTGGGCCCTCTGGGGGTGCTCCCCATCTCCCTGCCACTTAACCCATTAAGTATCCCAGTGGAGGAAATATTACAGAGCTGCTTCATGAGGAAGATACTATATTACAAGCAAGAGGGGCTTTGGCTACGCAACCCACACCACAAAATGTTGCCTATTGGGACAGGAAGTGCTACAAATCAGGATGGACCAAACTAAAAATCTTGAGATTACCTTTGCAGATGTGCCTTGCTTTGTGAAATTGAAATATCTCTGGAAAGCCTTGGGTAAACCAGGTTCTTTAATTCCTTACATTAGTGGAGTGAGTTATTGTTTGTAACAAACGCTGCATAGGTTGTCAGTAGGTGTTTTCCTGACAACGCTGAACGGCAAGAGGAGTCACTCTCATTCCTATAGAAGGGGAGAGAAATCTACATCTCAGAGAGGCTCATTGACTGTTAAATGATGGAGCCATGCTTAAAATAACAGAGATCTGATCATATTTTAACATCCTGAGTGAAAGTACATTAGTTTGCTCAGTCCTATCAGACTCTTTGCGACCCTGTGGACTGTGGCCTGCCAGGCTCCTCTGTCCATGGGATTATCGTGGCAAGAATACTGAAAAGAATGAAAAGACTTCTACTGTGATTGCTTTGGGAGAGCTAAGAATTCTCTTATACGTGTAAGCTTCCAGTTTACCCTGTGGGCAATGCTGCACTTTCACAAATCAGGTTAGTAGAGTAATACCCACATGGACTAAGCTGGTACTAAACCTAGTTCTAAATAAAGCTGAAATTTGGTGAGTTACATGATCATGCTGGGCAAATGTGCCAGCTCCTATCATGTTTAGAACCCTGTGTTCTGAGGTGCTCAAGTTCACGCTGAGGAATTTGCTAAACAGATCCCTGGCCAGGGATCAGAGCAGTGATTTTCTGAATCCTTAAATCCTTCCAAACAGAAGTGGCCAAACACACAGCCCGAGCTCAGAGTCCCTAAACTTTTGGAGTGTCAGTCTTGGAGTTCCTTACTGCTGTTTGAACTCACAGGCTTCCCAAAGGAGCAGACTATTTATTTTATTTACAAATTAAACGGAATGAAAACGCATGCACTTTGCATTAGGCAGCAATCAGGACTAAAAATAATTGATTGCGGCGAGTTTCCTATGGAAAATATAAGACAGACATCAGTCTGCCTTCCAAGATGGGTGGATGGATGGGTCCGGGCCTGAGCCGGGACGGGTGTGCAGGCGACCCAGCCCCCAGGGGGCGGGGGTCGTCGCGGGGGCCGGTCGGGGACGGTCAGTGCCAGTTTGCAGCGGTGATCTGGGGCAGGGTGGGGAGGAGGACTATCAGAGTGCATGCAACAGGTTGGGGGGAGACGGCTATCGCACAGGCCTAGTGTTTGTGGGCTGCACTCAATGACAGCAGGGGCAGGAGAAGGGAAGAAGGAAAGGAGGGGATGCGGATGGTGGGGAAGCAGAAGGTGAAAAGTCGCAGAAAGAAAGGCAAGAGGGCCAGAGGGCAGCGGAGGCCAAGCAGGGAGCGCGAGCAGGCAGCGGGAGGCGCGCGCGGGCGGTCCTCCGGCCGGCAGGGGGCGCGCGCGGGGGTCCCCGCCCCGCCCCACCGCCCGCCCACCCGCGCCTGCGCTGTCGCGCCGCCTCGCCCGGGATGCTGCTGCCGCTGCTGCGGAGTAGCTGCTTCCCTTCCTCCTCCCCCGGCGCCGGCAGCGGCAGCGGCAGCGGCGGCGGCGGGGCGGACGCTGAGATGTGTATAAGAGACAGATTTTGCACGCGCTAGGCCAATCAGCCTCTGCAGGGGCGGGGACGCGGTGTCCGAGGGGCGGGGGATCGATTGAGCCGGCCTCTTCTCGCGAGCCTTGATGCTGTCGCTTCTCAGCCGCCCACGGCGCGGAGGGAAGGTCTCGCGAGGCTTGGGCGCTGCGGCGGTAGGAGGAGGACGGGGAAGGACGGAGCCCTGCCACGGCTGCCTCCCTCGCTCTCTCCCTCGCGCACTCGCCCGCCCCCTCCCTCCCTCCCCTCCCTTCCCCGGCCCCGGCTTCGGCCCCGGCCCATTCGCTGTTCCGTCTTCTGCAGGGAGGATGTCGGGCTCGTCGCTCCCCAGTGCCCTGGCCCTCTCGCTGTTGCTGGTTTCTGGCTCCCTCCTCCCAGGGCCAGGCGCCGCTCAGAACGGTAAGCGGGGCGCCGGGGGCCGGCCGGGCGGGGGCTGAGGGACGGTGGCGGCCGGAGAGGGCATTTCGGGGCCGGAGGAGGTGGCGGAGTCCGGGGAAGGGGGCTGGTCGAAGTCTGAGGTGCTGCGGGCCCGACAGGACCAAATGCCGGTCGCGAGTTCGAAGAGGCGCGCGGGTGTGAGAACCAGAGGCGCCTGTCCGAGAGGTGGGGGCGTCCGATAAGATCTTGAGGTGTTGCTGATTTAGAGGCTCCACTTCTTGGGGCTCGTCGCTCCGAGTCGGGGAGGGGTCCCCGAAGAAGCCGACCTGAGGAGCTGGAGTAGCGGGGGCGGATGAGGAAGGGGTGCAGCGTTTAAAGAAGGCTGCACAAGACCGACATTTGTGTTTAAGGTGACGGAGAGTGATATCAGGCTCCACAGATGGACGGGGGTCCCGGGCGCTGGGGTCGTCCAAGGTTCTTCTGGGGCCCTGTAAGATTGGTGACATCCTTAAAAAATAATAAGGGACGTTGGGGGAAGGGAGTCCTGAAGAATACTGAGCAGAGTACTAGAGCCCTAAGGAGGGGGTAAGGAATCAGGGCGCCTTGGCTGTGGAGGTGGAGGGAAGGTGGGTGGAAAGCCGAGGTAGTGGGTTGACTGCAGTAGGGGATCTGGAAAGAGGAGCAGCAGGAGCTCTAAACGAAGTGGGGGAAGAGGGCTGGGTTTGCTAAGGAGGGTGGAGTGTTGGGCATTCTAGGGTAGTGGTTGGGAGAGCAAAAAGGAGTTTCTAAATAAGGAGAGGAAAAACGAGCAGAGGATGGGGAGAAAGGGTTGAAACTGAGGTAGGGGGAATTATTTGTTAGAGAAATAAGGATGCCTGGCTATAGAAATGGAAGTGGGGGAAGACAAAATAAGGGAAGGGAGTAAAATGCAGGAAGCCGGGGGTGTAATGTTGGTTTGCAGTGTGGAGGATATATTAGGGAAGGGAGGAGCTGAGTTTTGGCAAGTGCTGTATGATATTGGTTGGGCCTTTCACGCAGCTGAAACTGCAGTGGTGGGATTGAGGGCCGGCACTGGAGAGAGGGAGATGGAGGGAAGTGTGTTTTTAAGGTCGAAAAGTTTCAAAAACAGAAGAGACATTATTTCTGAGGAACATAAAAGTAGTCCCTGGGATGTGTTCAGGGTACAGTGGAAAGGAGATGATTGAACTGAAGATAATTGAACTGGTTTTTGAACTGAAATCCTTTAGAGAAGATGGATACAGGGTGGGGAAGCATGGTGATGGGGGATCTAGACAAAAAAGATTCTGATTGTTAAAGATATGTGTTAAAATTCAGCTGCTGAATCTATCTTTTAGAGATGAGATTAGAAGTATTGTGAACCAGTTTCTGCTCTTGTGGAGACAGCTTTTAAGAAATTTCAAAAATATTTTTCTAGGAAAAAAATTGTGAGATTAAACTCATTCATGACTTTACTGGAGAGTGAACTGTAAATTCTTTTTGCTAATTCTTTGGTGTTTCTTTGTTGTTATGCTAGAATAGTTTAAAATTACTCTTGTTGGAATAGCTGAAATTAAAATGGCTTTCATTAAAAAAATAAAATCAGTGATAAAGCTAATGGAGTTAAGCATTCTAAGGAGAATGCATGCTTAAAATGCTGAATATTACAGTGAAAATATATCAGTCAAGGTTGAAAAAGCATCAGTTAAATGTAAGTGTTTGTTGTACCAAATCATACAAATAAAATCTTATGTATGCTTCATGGCTTCGAATGATCACTGCGGGGGTCAGGAAGGAAACATTCTTCTATTTCTAGCATTGAGTATGTGAAGCATATTGGGTATTTTACACTTCAAAGCATGAGGCCACTGTGGAAGGCAAGGTAGAGTTAGTCTGATTTGTCATACCAGTTTTTAGTCTGTGTTACCAATAATTTCAGCTATTCAATTTGTGGGAAAAGCAAGGTTTCATTAGGCACAATAGGTGAGAGATTTTTTTTTTTTTTTTTTCATCGCAGCACTAGTGAGAGATTTTTTATCTTAACATGTTTAATCTCTGTGCTGGCACACAGCTTCTTAGAAAATTTATAATACAGTGAAATTGTAGTTTCTTAGCAACTAAAGCAAGGCTTTTGCATAGGCCTATGAAGACTCATCTGGCTATTCTCAGTGATATGTGTTCTAAATACAGCATAGTGCAGCCTTTTCCTTGAAATGAGCTTGAATTCAGTCACGTGACTCTTGAAGTGAAGCTGAGCTTGTAGTTGACCCAAATGAATGTAAATTTAATTGAAGAAAAAAAGGCTCTTTTTTGAGTTTGAGTCCATATAGGTAAGGATGCCTTTTTATAGCATGTCTGTAAGGTTAAAGTTTTCTATTGATAATAGCTCTTCAGTAGTCTGACCTCATGTCTTCGGGTTTGTATTTTCTTACAGTGTTTCAGAAGTGGATACTGTGTTCTAGATGAACTTGAAAAGTTGGATTATCTATTTAAAATGATGACTTTAAAAAAGAAACCTCCCCAAACCTTGAAGTATTTCTGGTTTAAGTATGTGGTAGTTTAGATTGAATATAGATGCTTTTCAAAAGTTCTGTTGCATTATTCCTAAAGTGAAGAATTTGAATTAGATGACCCTTAAGGTCTCCTCTAGCTGTGATCCATTACCAGAGAGATTCAGGGCTTTTCATTCAGATAGAATTTGTTTCCCATCCAAATATAGACTTGTAGGATCATAGTTTCAAGTAAAATGCTTATTTAAGGTGTCATTTTAAAGGAAGAAGCCTGACCTAAAAAATAAACTTCCTGGTAAGACTTTGAAAGCTTTAGACTGAAATTAAAATTGAGTTTAGTGTGAACCAGACAGTATTATATGATGGTCAAGAGCACAGACTTTGGATCCTGATAGACTGGGTTTGAGCCCCATCTCTTGGACTGAGTGACCTTGAGTAATATGCTTACTACTTCCAAGTCTCAGTTTTATCATCTGTAAAATGGGGTTTATAATAATGCAGTCCCCTAGGGATGATGTGAGAATTAAATGAAACAGTTTTAAAGCACTTAGATTTCTGCCTGGCATATAATTAGTTTTGGGGGAGTAAATTTTTACTATATGTAACATATGTTACTATATGTAACATATGCTACTTTACTATATGTAGCATAACAGTCCTATATGTACTATGTGTAGCATAACTACTATATGTACTATTTGCTTACTACAGTGAGTAAATGTTAGCTATTTACTATTATCCTTTAGAAATATCATTATTAATTACTTATTTTTCTTTGTGTATATATTGAGCTTTGTTAATGCTGCTCACTGTCATCTTGAATAAAGTTAAATAGGGCATTTGAAGGCCCCAGATTTGTGCTTTTTGCTTATGTAACTTTTTTAAGAAAAGTGACCAGCTGTGTTGGCGTTTGCATTTGTAGATTCTGGTGAGGAAGTTCATATTTCCATTTCACTGTCTGGGAGATTTCATGTTTTTGTTTTGTTTCAGTGAACTAAATATCTTGTTGTGAATAAGAGAAATAGAATGTAGTGCCTGGACCACAGTGAAGTGTTGGAGGTGTTAGCTGATGAGTGCATGTGAAGTGTGAAAATGTAATATATTCATATTGAAAATATAAAAATAGATAACACTGTTTAGTGGGAGAAAATGAATCTAATGAATTTTATTATTAATGATCTACATTTTAAGAAACCATTTTGCTTGGATGATACTAGATAGTTGTGAACATTGTGTAAAAATGCCAGTATTTGCATGAGATGATTCATGAATCTTTTTCTTTTCTGTCAAGTGCTGTTTGCTTCAGTGGTTTGGCAGTTTTCTCTCCTTCAGTATGTTTTTAGACATTTGCTGTTGATTGTGCATCTCTCCTTTGGGTGAACTAAAATGAGCAATGGAAGACATGGTATCTATGGCAGCTGTGGCACAAATGACATGCCAAATATCAAGCAACAAATCTTAACATAATTAGTCCAAAAAGAGATTTTAAATGACCAGAAGAAATTGTTTGCCTTGAAATTCATTAGCATTTCCTAAGGAGATCATAAGCCTCCAGACCCTCATGCAACTGACAGCAGTGTCACTACTGATGTAATGAAGCACCCAGGCACGAGAAATTGGTCAGGGGACCAGGGTGGAAAGGCCATGTTACAACATCAGGATCTGTTTCTGGGCTGTTAGTCTTTGCTTTTCAGGGTTCCTGGATTCAAATTAGAAAAGAGATGCAGTTAGGTTTTTGTGTTGCCTGACATAACAGAGCTTACCCTGTTAGTATACCATGGTTTAAAACAGCAAAAGACAATAAAAGCCTTTACATGTAAATGTGCCCCACAGTCCAAACATTTGGTGTAAATTAAGATTGAAGTTCATTACAGGTCTGGTTTTGTGTGAGTTATGCAAATCCTCATGAAAAATTAGACTGCTTTGTCTTAAAGTAATTCCTTGATTTTTCTCATTAATACAGTTTTGATGGGAAACATTTTCTCTTGTGGAGTATACATTTAGACATTAATAAAAGGCAAAATGTCATTGTGTTGTCTTTATTCATATTTTTAAAATAAAAATAAATACTTACCAGGTCTGCAAAGATAACCAGATATGAGTAGAAAACTGCTCTGGCAGTTTGGACATTGTTTTTCATTTATTTAGTTTGAGCTGTTTTTTCAAAGTTAAGATATTTCATATTTAAAATCTAAATTTTTTCTGGGTCCATATAAAGGTGTTTTTACAGGACAGTTTGGGAAGAAGATAAGGTGTTCATATCTGTACAAATGAAGCATGTAGAAAAGTAAGGAATGATTGGGATATCACACAGGAGATGTTCAGTGAAAGCTTGAATAAAATTTTGCAAAGAAATTTTGGAAAAGAGAATTCTATGAAAAAGTGTCTGAGGCAGTCTCTCTACAGTGAGCACATTCTGGGCGGGATCAAAAGTGGAGAATGAAGTTCTGAGAGAAAAGACAGAAGAAAGGCTATAGTTCTAGTACACGGAAAAAACAGGAAGCAAGAAATGAGAAATGAATCTTCCTTTGATGAGCATCTGGATAAATAGAATCTGTCAGAAAACACCAGGGTCCTCTGGAGTAAATCTGTACATCAAAATTAAAATATGTAATGATGAAAAATCATCTCCTGAGAACAGTTGGCCTTGCTTTCAATGTGCCTCTTTAAAGAAAACACTGTCATTTTACATGAATTTTTATAAATGCCATTGATGATATGGAGCTTAATTTTAAGCACCTTAGATAATGCATTTTTAAATTGTGAGGTTTTGATGGATTTTTTTCCCCTGAATTCCTAATTTTAGTTGATAAGGATTAGCTTTCTAAAGGCAGGAAACCTCTCCAGTAAAACTAGTTGAAAATAAACTGTTACATTCTATAAGCTTTTATATAGAAAGGTAATTTAAAGTAAAATATTGTAGTGATCATATGTAAAAGCATTATTCCAGAGGTATTGATATGTACATTTAAAAAGTTGAATACACAAGTAAATTTTATGTTTTTCAAGAATTTATTCAAGAGTCAAGATTTGTACAATTCAGGTTTACTGTGTAATCTAAAATGGAAAGTAGTCTAAGTTTTTATTGTTTGTTTTTGTATATATGCAAAGACAGATGTTTAATAGTCAAACCTAATTAACTTGAGGTTATGTTTTTCTTATCATTGAAAACTTTAATTGGTCTGTGTGGAAACAGGGTTTACTAAATGTTTAAAGAGTTCCCCTAAGTATCTAGATTATTTGCATACAGTAAGTTAGTTGTAGATTTATTTGATGTCCCTCAGACATTTACTGGTTGTTTGTTTTGTTTCTTGTTTCTGTTGTGTTTCAAATTAAAAAACCCAGTCTTACCTTTTCATTAAAGTTGTATTAAGTTCCTTTTTCTTTTGCATTTCTGAAAACAATTATGGAATGTTTTAAGACTAACCTTTCGACATCCTGAAACCTTACAGTATGGTAATGGTTTTTTGCAGAAGTATGTCAGTTTGGATGTGCTTTGCTTCCCTTTGCTTTGTCCTGATTTATATCATTGTTACACCCAAGTATTGCTTCAAACTAGTCAGCAAAACAGAATGAGATGATTTGAAGTCACTCTGAAGGTGTCAGGATTCTATATATTATGTAAAACTATTATTAGAAAACATTAAGTTCTAAATGTACCAATAATTTTAATCAATTTCAAATGTATACTCATATTCTAGAGACGATTAAATATAAAATACAAGACAGGTCAAGTCCTTTCTGATAGAATACTAACAAGGCAAAATGTTTCATATGCCGCTAGGTTGCTAAGTAGCTTCAGTTGTGTCCGACTCTGTGCAACCCCAGAGAAGGCAGCCTACCAGGCTCCCCCGTCCCTAGGATTCTCCAGGCAAGAACACTGGAGTGGGTTGCCATTTCCTTTTCCAGTTTCATATGCAGTAGATACTTTTAAAAAAGGAGTGTGCTTGCATATATAAATGATGTCATTGATTCTTCTTTTGCTAATGACAGTNAGGCTCCCCCGTCCCTAGGATTCTCCAGGCAAGAACACTGGAGTGGGTTGCCATTTCCTTTTCCAGTTTCATATGCAGTAGATACTTTTAAAAAAGGAGTGTGCTTGCATATATAAATGATGTCATTGATTCTTCTTTTGCTAATGACAGTATTTGTAAACCACTAGACTAGGTGATGTCTAAATTCCCTTCCAGTTCTAAAATCACACAGTTCTGTTACCGTTTAGAAGGCCTAGAGAGAGAATGCTTTGTTTTAATGAAGTTTAGAAACTTACTTTTTTGAAATTAAGGAAAACTGACTTTGAGGCATCCACTGTTTTGAAATCCAACTGCCTGTAAACCTGTTTCAGATGACACTTGTAGTCTACGTTTCAAGGAAGGCAGAATGGTGTATATTATAGAGATCGCATATTAAACTTGCTGGGAAAATGCCAGTGTGAATGAAACAATTAAGAAATGAAAATCACTCCCTGGTTGGTAGATATTTTGTGTTTTCTCTGTTGGTTGAAAAGTAGTTGGCTACTGAAGAGGCAATGAAAAGACAGTGAAGCACACTTAACTAATTGTATTTTTATGTTATCATTTGAGGAGCTTTGCTTTCTATTTTTGAATTAATTTCTCCTGTCCCTTATGCATTTTTTAAAGGCCTTTAAACCTGTTCATTATAGTTGAATGGGAAAACCCAAGCATTACTTGAATTAAGTCTGAGAAAGTTTGTAGATTGATATTCCTTAGAAACAGAATGTCAGAGTCTCAGATTATAAATTTATTCATTATTTTACTATAAATTGGTTAGGTCCATTTCCTGTTTTTTGTACATTTTTGTCAGAATTTCAAACTTTAAAAAGTAGAGTGAGTAATGTAGTAAACATCCATATAATCATCATCTAGTGTCACTAGTTATCAGCCACATCCTTGCTGCTTATTAATTTAAAAATAACCTAAAAAATTAACATTACAAATTAAAATTTTCTAGGTGTTGAAATGTAGTTAAGAATTAGCTTATATTCATAATGTAGAAATAATTTGGTTCATATATAATCATGTTGTAATGACTTTAAAAATATAAAAGCTCTTTAGCAATAGACTTTCAAACTTTTGACCCAGATAAATAGGTTTATTTGTGACTAAGTATATGTAGAAATATGTAATGTTTTGTGAAACAATACCTTTCCTTACGCTGTAATATATTTAAAGGAAAGTATTGTTACATTCTAAATTGATTTCATAATTCATTAACAGGCTATGAGATTCATGTTTGAAAGACAGAGCATTGTCACGTATGGAGTCATTTACATATACCATGTACTGTGGAGCAATATGATTTTTATAAGCATAATGATTTTCACAAGGCATTTATCTGTAATATCAACATGTACTGTTATTAGTCATTATTAGTAAAGAGAATACAGCATTGTTTAACAGTACATTACCCATTACTTATATTGATTCTTCCATCCCATTTGAATTTCCGAAAAAGGGAAGGCTATAATAATTTGAATATCATAATCAGAGCACAAGTTTTCCAGTATGTTTAGTTGTCCTTTCTTTTAAATTAGAGCTAATAGTCATTATTCCCTAGCCCTACCTTTGAGTTATTGGTTGAGTACAAGACTGGAACGCTGCTGTTTATTTTGAGCTGAATGCTTACTCTGATGCTGTTGTTTGAGGCACATTTCTGGTGAGTACAGAGTAACTTGAACACTGGCCAAGGGAAGGAAGGGAGAGGGAAGCAGAACCATCACTGAAGAATTATTTACCTTTCATGTAAGATACTAGAGTAGCAAGTTTATTTTCTTGTCTTTAGATATCACTGCTACTCATGTGAAAAGTTGACTCATTGGAAAAGACTCTGATGCTGGGAGGGATTGGGGGCAGGAGGAGAAGGGGACGACCGAGGATGAGATGGCTGGATAGCATCACAGACTCGATGGACTCTGAGTGAACTCTGAGAGATGGTGATGAACAGGGAGGCCTGGCGTGTTGCGATTCATGGGGTCGCAAAGAGTCAGATACGACTGAGCAACTGAACTGAAGGAAAAAAAGGCAAGATGTCTTGTCCTGTGTTGGCAACTACTTTTGAAGTAATTTTCAATCCATAGACTGAATGAAAATGTTAAATTAGGATTTTTCAATTTTATAAGTTTAACATTATCTCTTTTTGTTATATCTAGTACTTGTTTAGGAGCTCAGTAGGAGGGAAAAAACCTCTAAGGGAATGAATAGGCAATGAGATGGATTTTGCAGAAAGCTTTTTTTTTTGGCCATGCCCTTTGGCTTGGGGTAATGTCTCCTCCCCCTGGAACTGAAGCCATTGTGGACCAAGTGGAAAAAAATAGCTAAGCAGCTCCAGCATTGATATTATATCATTAATCCTGAATCTCAAATAATTCATCAAGAAAGTTGAAATAAATGGCTTTAATGCAAACCAGAAAGGGCTGCTACCTGGAAGAGAGCAAGTATAAAGAGGTTTCAAGTAACATGCAGTGAAATGTCATTGAATTACTCTTAGACAAATAAGATAGTGATAATGTATCAAAATTATGGTTTCTATTTTCTTACTAGGATTGAAGTCCAAATAGTTATCAACACATTCCAACCACATTTAGGAAAAGATGCAGATAGTTCTATGCTGATGGTAGCATAATACAGGAGAAAAACCTGAAGGAGCTAAATTTAGGAAAAGGGAGCACTAGGGGGATGTGATTATCTATTAATACCTTCAAGGTAGCAGTGTAAATGAAGTAAGGGAATTAGGTAGTCTCCAAAGATGGATGGGCTGTATCAAAGAGCAGTGGCCTAGACCACTGGGAAGAAAAAGCATAGGTTTAGTATTAAGAAGATGATTTAAATGCAACTAGCAGAATAGAGTTATTTGCACTCACTTATAATCAGAGCCATTATAAGTAGGGCAAAGAACGGGTTGATAGAGACCTCATAAAATAGAATATCTCTTTTTGTTATATCTAGTACTTGTTTAGGAGCTCAGTAGGAGAAAAAAAAAAAACCTCTATGGGAATGAATGGGCAATGAGATGGATTTTGCAGAAAGGTTTTTTTTTGTTTTTTTTTTTGGCCATGCCCTTTGGCTTGGGGTAATGTCTCCTCTACCTGGAACTGAACGCAGGCCTTCTGTGGTGAAAATACAGAGCCCTAACCCCTGGCCTGCCAGGGAATTCCCTTTCCAGAAGTTTTTAAGGGTCAAAAATTAGTTTGTTTCTAGCTCTAAATTTCAGTGATTATGGTTCAAGAAAAATAGTAGATTAATTTTGGAATCCATTAAAGTAGCTTTTAAGACCTGCTGGTAATACTTTAAACAGAATTCTGTTTATTATAACCTTCATAAGCAACTTCTTTTTGTTTAGTTATAAAAAACAGAAATTTTCCCAATGTCTGTTTAACACGTAGACGCATAAGCTTCATAAGAGTTCATTCATTAGACTGGAGCCTAGTAAAACTTTAACCTTTGGCTCTTAGAAATTAGGTCCATTTTAGCTGTTTAGAAAGGCTTATCAGGAAATGAGCACTTCAGATTAATTCTTAAGGCTTTATCAGTCAAAATACTGCTGTAAAGAAACCCCAGCCTGTTTTATGAGTGGAGACGGTGCTGCAATACTTTGGTGGAGATGGGAGCTCGTTTTAATTATCTGAAAGAGTGTAGGGTTGCCAGATCAAAATGCGGGATGCCCAGTTATATTTGAATTTCAGAAAAATAATGAGGAATTTTTATTTGGCACATCTGGTGATCCTAGAAGAATGTCTTTTTTGCTATTTTTACCTTCCACTTAGAACTTAATAAAGAGTCTTATAATTTGATAAGTTTTTTGTGTATTAAAGTGGTGTTAGAGTCACTCAGTCATGTCCAACTCTTTGGAGTTCCACAGACTGTAAAGATCCCCAGGCTCCTCTGTCCATGGAATTCTCCAGGCAGTAATCCTGTAGTAGATTGCTATTCCCTTCTCCAGAGGATCTTCCCGACCCAGAGATCACACCTGGGTCTCCTGCATTGCAGGCAGATTCTTTACCATTTGATCTACAGGAAAGACCTGTATTGTGTATTCAAAGAAACCTTTAAAAAGTAGATTTAATATGAGCAAAATCATGTTACATTGCAAATTCTGTATGAGTAAATGTAGTTTGAAAAGTGAAAGTGAAGTTGCTTAGTCATGTCCTACTCTTTGTGACCCTATGGACTGTAGCCTACCAGGCTCCTCCCTCCTTGGGATTCTCCAGGCAAGAGTTCTGGAGTGGGTTGCCATTTCCTTCTCCAGGGGAATCTTCTCGACCCAGGGATCGAACCCGTGTCTCCTGCATTCCAGGCAGACGCTTTAACCTCTGAGCCACTGTTACATCACATTTCTATATATATATTTTCAATTCTGCTATCTTACATTTGACAGTTTTTCATCAGGCTTTTTTTCCCCCGCAGTTCCCCTTTTCTCTTCTTACCTAAGTGAAAAGTGAAAGTCACTAAGTAGTGTCTGACTCTTTGTGACCCCATGGACTATACATGTAGTCCACGAAATTCTCAGGGATCAAACCCAGCTCTCCATCATTGCAGGTGGATTCTTTCCCAGCTGAACCACCAGGAAGCCCAAGATTACTGGAGTGGGTAGTCTATCCCTTCTCCTGCAGATCTTCCTGACTTAGGAACGGAACCGGGGTCTCCTGCATTCAAGAAATGCAATCATCGACCTTCCCTAGTAGAGGGGGATAATTCAGTGAAAAGGCTAGTCTGGTAACAATCATCTGAAAACGTATATTTTATGATATGATAGAGTCATAACCAAACCTGAAATAATCTGGCCCTTTTCACTAGAACTTTATTTTCCTCTTCACTTTGCTATGAACTATTCAAGAATCAGCTGGCAGATTTTTTACCAGCTGAGCTACCAGGGAAGCCCCTCCTTAGCTAGAGTATTTTAAAATTTAGGACACTGTTGTTTGAAGGTATATATGATAAAGATGGGGCTCTTCGTTCAAGGATTGTCCCTTCCAGTTTTTTTCCTTAGGGTTTTGGAACATATTTGCTTTCTTGTCTTGGAAGAAAAGAAATGAATGAAGATATGACTGCCCACACCCTTTTCTTCTTAGTGGGTTCAGAATAATTTTTAACTTGCTTAATTATAACCACCTGATTTAGAGAATCAGGGAACGTGTATGTGGGATGTAATTTCTTTATAGTTAAATTTCAGTACTAAGAAAATATCATGGTTTCATGAGCTTTATTATAAAGTTTTTTGATTGGAGGTATGTTGCTGTGTATCAGTCTTTCAGTATAAGAGATCTACTTCCTATTCTTTTGTTGTGGACCGGGATGAGGTGGCTATAGAATGATAAGAATTGAACAGTGTACTAGCCTCCAGGGTTAATGATATTAAGTATTAAGTAGTATAAAGATCATCATAACTATTCTTATACATATTTATTTGAAATATATTTAAGGTAGTTTAACAAAGTATTAAAAATAATTCATGGTTTTATGAAACTAGAACATTAGTATATTTTAAATTTGGTGCCTAAACTGAGTTGGAGACCATAGTACTGGGAAGTGAATTGATAATCTGAACATTAGTATATTTTAAATTTGATGCCTAAACTGAGTTGGAGACCATAGTACTGGGTAAGTAAATTGATAATCTGTCACTGTTGTAAATGTGAAATGTAAATAAAACCTATTAGATCGCCTCTGGGACAGTGTAGTTGAATGGAAAAGGGTGCTCAATTTGGCAGTAGCTCTGGATTCTACTTCTGTTTAAGTTCCTGTGGTTTCTCTTTTTAAAATTAGTGTAATACTTAATCTGTAGGGGTTTATGAGATAAGCTAGTAATATATGGAAAATGCTTTATAAACTGCTTTACTGTAGCGAGTCACATAGGGATAGCTTTGAATTATAAGGCAAGTACTTTTAAGTTGTTTACTTTTAATATGCTAACTACAACTCTTGTAGTTTCATAGCAAAGTGAAGAGGAAAATAAAGTTCTAGCGAAAAGGGCCAGATTATTTCAGGTTTGGTTATGACTCTATCATATCATAAAATATGGGGTTTTAGATGATTATTACCAGACTAGCCTTTTCACTGAATTATCCCCCTCTGCTAGGGAAAGTCAATATTGAATTTCTTACAATACTTGATAAACTTCCCAGGTAGTGCAGTGGTAAAGAATCCTGCCAGTGCAGTAGATGCAAGAGACACAGGTTCGATCTTTGAGTCAGGAATATCCCCTGGAGTAGGGAATGGCAACTCACTCTTGTATTCTGGCCTGGAAATTTTCCATGGACAGAGGAACCCGGCAGGCTACAGTCTTTGTGGTTGCAAAGAGTTGGACATGACTGAGTGACTAAGCATAGAGCAGCCATCCTCACTTTACATAGTAACTTCATTCCTGGAAAACTGATAATGAAAACCGTGCAAGAATACTTTGTGGTATGTTTAGAAAAGAGGTAATTCTAGGCTCAGACTAAGTGTTCATCTTGAATATTGTTTGAAAGTTGTGTAGAAAGAGGGACAGTTCTTTGTTGTGCAAGATACTGTGGGATATTGAAGATCCCTGGTCCCAGCCCAGGCTATTAATGATATTCAAATTATTGTGTTAACCAAAAATACACCGACAACTTTACATGCTTTGTAAAAGTCAGAGCAGCTTCAGTTGAGAACATCTCCATTTTGTGCCTGCACTTAAGTATCCTCTGATAATGGGTTTATAGTGCCTAGTTCCTGAGACAACCTCTGGTCAAAACCACACCTCTTCTAGAAATGGAAAGGCAAGGAGAGCAGCTGTTGCCTTGTTTTTATTGTCTTTGTTGACATGTATTAAAGCAGGGATGCAAACTTGTTTACCATAGGAGCTAGGCAAGTACTATTTGCTAAAATGGAGAATATGATAGATGCTTTGACTGAATACTGGACTTTTAAAAGTACTGTACAGGTCCTACAGTGTAGAACATGGAACTCTGCTCAGTACTATGTGGCAGCCTGGATGGGAGGGGAGTTTAGGGGAGAATGGATACATACATATGTATGAACATGAACCCTGGTAAAGTCCGGGAGATGGTGAGGAACAGGGACACCTGGCTTGCTGCAGTCCATGGGGTTGCAAACAGTTGGGCATAACTTAGTGACTGAACAACAGCAGCATATGTATGGCTTAGTGGCTTTGCAGCACCTGAAACTATCACACCACTGTTAATCGGCTATACCCCAATACAAAATAAGTTTCTTAAAAAAAAATAAATTCCATGGTTTAAAAAAAAAAATACTGTGCTGGTCAAGTAAGACTGTCAGTGGCCCCCCGTTTTGTGTTCTCTTCACCGAAGAATTATGTTACAGATTTCGAAGCCTAAGAGATTGGATTGGAGTCTTGATTTTTGCTAACTCTCTTACTCTGTTTCCTCATCTGTTTATTTGGAATAATACACAGCTCACAGGTTAGAATGAAAGGCATGCATAAATCAACTAGCATGATAGCTGACACAAGAATGTGCTTGATAAGATTTTCTGTCACTAATAGCCTTCAGTTATCTTGGTTTACTTTAAGATTTTAGTTTTAATTGAAAGATAATTGCTTTACATTGTTGGTTTCTGCCATACAACAGTGTGAATCAGCCATAGTATACATATGTCCCTTCCCTCTTGAGCCTCCCTCCTATCCCCCCACCCTACCTCCCCTTTCTAGATTGTCACAGGGCTGTCTCTTATACACATCTAGATGTGTATAAGAGACAGGCTTTATTATAAAGTTTTTTGATTGGAGGTATGTTGCTGTGTATCAGTCTTTCAGTATAAGAGATCTGCTTCCTATTCTTTTGTTGTGGACCGGGATGAGGTGGCTATAGAATGATAAGAATTGAACAGTGTACTAGCCTCCAGGGTTAATGATATTAAGTATTAAGTAGTATAAAGATCATCATAACTATTCTTATACATATTTATTTGAAATATATTTAAGGTAGTTTAACAAAGTATTAAAAATAATTCATGGTTTTATGAAACTAGAACATTAGTATATTTTAAATTTGGTGCCTAAACTGAGTTGGAGACCATAGTACTGGGAAGTGAATTGATAATCTGAACATTAGTATATTTTAAATTTGATGCCTAAACTGAGTTGGAGACCATAGTACTGGGTAAGTAAATTGATAATCTGTCACTGTTGTAAATGTGAAATGTAAATAAAACCTATTAGATCGCCTCTGGGACAGTGTAGTTGAATGGAAAAGGGTGCTCAATTTGGCAGTAGCTCTGGATTCTACTTCTGTTTAAGTTCCTGTGGTTTCTCTTTTTAAAATTAGTGTAATACTTAATCTGTAGGGGTTTATGAGATAAGCTAGTAATATATGGAAAATGCTTTATAAACTGTTTTACTGTAGCGAGTCACATAGGGATAGCTTTGAATTATAAGGCAAGTACTTTTAAGTTGTTTACTTTTAATATGCTAACTACAACTCTTGTAGTTTCATAGCAAAGTGAAGAGGAAAATAAAGTTCTAGCGAAAAGGGCCAGATTATTTCAGGTTTGGTTATGACTCTATCATATCATAAAATATGGGGTTTTAGATGATTATTACCAGACTAGCCTTTTCACTGAATTATCCCCCTCTGCTAGGGAAAGTCAATATTGAATTTCTTACAATACTTGATAAACTTCCCAGGTAGTGCAGTGGTAAAGAATCCTGCCAGTGCAGTAGATGCAAGAGACACAGGTTCGATCTTTGAGTCAGGAATATCCCCTGGAGTAGGGAATGGCAACTCACTCTTGTATTCTGGCCTGGAAATTTTCCATGGACAGAGGAACCCGGCAGGCTACAGTCTTTGTGGTTGCAAAGAGTTGGACATGACTGAGTGACTAAGCATAGAGCAGCCATCCTCACTTTACATAGTAACTTNTTGTGTGTGTCACTGCTGTCTCTTATACACATCTAGATGTGTATAAGAGACAGTCCCTCCTATCCCCCCACCCTACCTCCCCTTTCTAGATTGTCACAGGGTATCAGGTTGAGCTCCCTGTGTTATATAGCAACTTCCCATTAGCTATCTATTTTACATATGATTGGGCTTCCCTGGTGGTTCAGCTGGTAAAGAATCTGCAGGAGACCTGGGTTCCATCCCTGGGTTGGGAAGATCTCCTGGAGAAGGGAAAGGCTATTCCAGTATTCTAATATTCCAGAATTCCATGAACTGTATAGTTCATGGGGCCACAAAGAGTTGGACACAACTGATCGACTTTCACTTCACTTACATGATAGTGTATATGTTTCAATGACACTCTCTCAATTTGTCCCACCCTTTCCTTCCCCTGCTATGTCCACTAGGACATCCACTAGATGTCCATCGACAAATGAATGGATAAAGAAGTTGTAGTACATATATACAATGGAATATTCAGTTCAGTTGCTCAGTCGTGTCTGACTCTTTGTGACCCCACGAATCACAGCACGCCAGGCCTCCCTGTCCATCACCACCTCCCGGAGTTCGCTCAGACTCACGTCCATCGAGTCAGTGATGCCATCCAGCCATCTCATCCTCTGTCGTCCCCTTCTCCTCCTGCCCCCATCCCTCCCAGCATCAGAGTCTTTTCCAATGAGTCAACTCTTCGCATGAGGTGGCCAAAGTACTGGAGTTTCAGCTTTAGCATCATTCCTTCCAAAGAAATCCAGGGCTGATCTGGATGGACTATTACTCAGCCATAAAAAGGAACACGTTTGAGTTAGCTCTAGTGAGTTGGATATTATAGAGCTTGTTATGTAGAGTGAAGTAAGTCAGAAAGACAAATATATATTAATGCATATATAGTGGAATCTTGCTTTACTTTTTAACCTGTTTGAAAGCTAGCTATACTTATAGTGAAATGATAAAGAAATATGAAATCTCTAATATGGGGGATATTAGACTTCTTTCAACAGAAACAGGGAAGTAATTAAAATGAAAATTTTAGGTTAATACACAACTTACCTACCACTTAAGGTATTTGGAGCCTGATGATTTTAAGCTGTTTGGAGCCTGATGCTTATAACACTATAAACGTGTAGATTCCAAACTATCTCAGTAAATTAGCCTCCTTAGTCTTTCAAGTTAGCTTTCAATCTTAGCAGAGCAATGATCTTTATTTAGCATGATATTTATTTTTGAAGTAATGTTGGAGCAGGTAATTTTGATAGTATTACAGTACCTTATTGCACCTTCAAAATTAGATTATGCCATAGAAGTGACATACTTTTATATTTGTTGCTTGAGCTAGAAATTTAGCAACATGATTTTTACTAGGAAACTGATTTACGATTTCTTTCATTTGCCCAGTGTCTTGAAAGCTCTACATTTTCTTGGTTCGTGTAAAAAACCTTTAGAGGCATATGCATCTTGTTGTATATCTTGTTTTCATACTTTAGCAGCAGAAAATTTTTAAACTTTTTTCTTCAGTAATTAACACAGTAACCTAAATGGTTAAAGCAACATTTGTGCTTTATTTCCTTGTTTCTGTTCTTCTTTCTTGTTGTTCATCTCTGTTTTCCTCCACAATATTATTTTGAGCCTTATGTTATAGTGATAAGTATATATTATTTTTTATAAGTCCCCTCTTCCCGCTTGGCAACCCACTCCAGTATTCTTGCCTGGAGAATTCCATGGACAGAGGAGCCTGGCAGGCTACAGTCCATGGGGTTGCAAAGGGTCATCTTAACTTCAGTGTTTTTTACCCATCTCTACTTGGTTCTGTCCTTTCTGGTATTTTCAGTTGTTTCTAGATAAACATTTGGCACTTTTAAACTCTTTGTCCTGTTTTATTTGAATCCCTTTGAGACAGAGGGGTAACAAATTCTATTATACTTCTAATAACACAAAATTTTGTTTAGTTGACTGATATTTTGAGCTGATACGTTTGCATACTGACTTCTGGGTGTTTTTGCTTTTCCTAGTAGATGTTTACTGAGATTTTTCTAACATGCTTTTTTAATCCCCACAGGGTTGTATAAAGTCCATATTTTTCAGAAACAACTTAGGTAGTCTTTGAGGCCAGTTACAAAGGAAATTAATTCCTGAAGGAACTGGGGACATCAAGGCAGAAGGAACTTCAGGCAGGCAACTGGTAATGAATATTGATTGTAACTTGTGAGGTACTTGCTGTGGGCTGGTAAATTTTAGTGCTTCCCTGCAAGACTGCCTCTTAACTGTGGAGTGCACATGAAACATTCTGAAATGTGTGCCCATGGAGCATGTAATTTACTACTCAGTGGCAGGTAGACATTAAAATTCAATTATGGGTTGGGGGTAGTGTTAGGGGTAATCAGATTTTACAGCTGTAGGATGAAAAGACAAATTTTGATGTGCATTAAAGGAAAAAAAAATTAGAGTATACAGAGTAGTAAGTGAAAACTGCTCAGAAATAGCCAGAAGTATGAGCTTGCTGGCATTTGTATTTCAGTAACAGGTATGTATATTTTACCAGCTGTTTAAAGTCAGAATGGGAAAGAATTTGAGTGGAACATGTTTTTAGTAGTGTCTTAAGAGTGTCACCTTACCATTCTGCAATACTGTCTGTCCATTTGCCACTGAAAAAGCTCAAGAAGTGTATTGTCTTTAACTCACAAAATACACCATTGGAAAAACCTGACAGGCCCAGTAGTACCAGGTGAACCTGCAGTAACCAGATATATAAGCTTGTGAGCTATCTCTGCCTAAAAGGTAATGAAGTTTTCATCAGGTTGAAATTTCAGAGAATAAATATAGCTAACTACAGGAGGCAGTATTAGAGGCAGAGAGGCTGATTCTTCCTACCTTGAGTAGTGATTAAACAACATTTTGACATGGAATTATTTAACTTAAAATTTTTTTATTTTTTAAAACTTTATTATTTTTAAATTAATTTATTTTTTATTTTACTTTATAATTACTGTATTGGTTTTGCCATACATTGACATGAATCCACCATGGGTGCACATGAGTTCCCAATCCTGAACCCCCTCCCGCCTCCCTCCCCATGTCATCTCTCTTTTGAAAAAGTAAAGTTACTGGAAAATTAGGAAAGGACTTGCTTAACATAATTTCAAATAATACTTAGGTATTAAAGGTAAGATACTAAAGTTCTTCCTGTTACCCCTTGACTCCCATTCCTCAGGATAAGCGCTGTTAGTAGTTTATTGTGTTTCTTTTCAAAGCTTGTCCTTTAAAAACATGAACATTTACAGGCTGTAGTGCTTTGTTGTCATTGTTTAGTCACTAAATTGTGTCCATCTCTTTGCGACCCCATGCACTGTAGCCCACCAGGCTCTTCTCTCCATGGGATTTCCCAGGCAAGAATACTCGAGTGGATTGCCATGCACTCTTCCAGGGGATCTTTCCGACCAGGGATCCAGCCTGGGTCTACTGCATTGCAGGCGAATTCTTTACCACTGAGCCACCCGGGAAGCCCTTGTATTAATTATGTTATAATTCATTTAGATATTTATAGCCTTCATTTTTTAAGTATAGTAATTGGAGTGACAGATCCTTTCATTTATATTAATGTATGGAGCATCTAGGATACATCTGTTATTATTGTCACTGAAGGGAATTATATTGATGATGACTGAATTCTTGATAAGAAATTGGCTCACTGAGAGGACCTTTCTCATTCCAAACAAGGAAAAGCTTCATTAAATGGAAGAAGAACAATATATTGCTGTATTTTTATACTCAGTCATATTTTTTTGGTGAAAATCTTAAATGTTTATACATTTACTATTTGGCATGTAAATAATTCCTGGGACAACTCTGCTAATTTTTAATGGAAGCATCCTGTATACAGTTTTGCTATCCCTTTTCAAGAGAAGCATACCGCCTGTGTTTGGGGCAGGAGGTAAGTAATATAACCCTCATTGTGGAGGTGGAGGTAGTACCTAATTGTGGAGTTATGAGATAATGAAGACTGAAACAAAATGATAAGAGTGTAATTAAGTAATTATGAGAGAATAGTTTTGGATTATTTACTGAATATTGGGATTTCCAGAGGAATTGAGGAGGGAACAGGTTTTAGTAGATAGAACATTTGTGAACAGAAACCAGGAATTTTGGATTCTAGTAAGGGTTTTCGGCTACATTCTAAACCTCTTTGGACTATGGTAAGTGTTAGATTGGGGTGAGAATTGAATTTAGGAATTTTCAAACTGTAGCAGGTTTTTTCTTATTAAAAAAATTAGAGCCTTAATTTTTAATTAGATAAATGTAGAGCTGCTTTGGGGAGAAGGAATCCACTGACTGTTCCAAAGAATCCTTAGGGCCCGAGGAGCTGGGTTTTAAAATTATTGAAATAGATGACCCTTTTGTAGACCTACTTCTGAAGTTTTTGCACAAGGATGTTTCTTACCTTTGATTTACAGTCTGCTTGGGCAGTCTTGGTATCTGTGGATACTTTGTAGAGTAGACGATTGAAATATTTTTACTAATACATGTGTCCACAGTTGAAATAAGACCAAAAGAAAGGATGATCCTTTTAAGATAGTTTTATTAGACAGCCATAAGCATAATCATCCATGCAAAGTGTACTTGGTAAAATAATTTTTATTGCAAAGTTTGAAAGCTTCTTTGTGAGAAAGAGCTACCTGTCATTTGTCCTGAGTTCTGAAATCCAAATTCAAATAGGGGAATACAGAGGTGTGCTTTTGAGACTCTGCTGGGAAAAGGATTGAAAGTGCTATTCCTTTTCATCCCTTAATGGGAAGAAAATCTTAGGGGTAGCAACCACTTTGAAGATCTGCCAGTAAGGACTGGAGATCTACCACTAAGTTCCAGTTTACTAGTTAGGAGTGCCAGCTTAGAACAGAAAGTCACAGTAATGTCAAATACTTTTTAAGCTCACAGGCCCACACAATTTCCATAGAGATAACAGATAATTGGAGATGGCTGTGTAGTGATAGAAGCCTGAACTGGTAATGTTGATGAGAAAGAAGTAGAACATACTGTGTGATGTTCATTCTAATATAAAATGTTTTTGAATTAAATAATGTATGTAGGATGTTAGTTCTAATTGTTCATAGTAAACAAAACATTTCTATTAATGATAGTTTAATATAGTGTTTTGAACTCTGGAATTGTAACTACCAGAGAATGCATCCTGCCTCTGCACATCTGTAGAATGACAGTACGATCTTAAAGGGTAGTGAATTAAATTGTATGATATACTTTGCCCGGTGCCTGACATATGTGAACATCAGTAAAGCTTAGCTCCTGGTATAATAATTTGGTTTCAGAGATGTTCAGTTATGCGTTTAGTAATCTATTTTGAGTGTTCTTAAAATAGAAAAAAGAATAGTTAGAAAATGTCCTACTCCCTGCCCCTTCCCCACAGATGTTTTTCTTAAAGGTTATAATTTCAAAGAAGATTTCTAGGCTGTTTTTGATTCTAGAAGTACTTCCTTTTTAGAATTGATGATAGGCAGTATCATTACCTAATTTGAAAAAGAATATGAAAGTTGCAGTCTAACTGTAAAGTAAAATCTCAAATCAGAAATCTTTTACACTCAATGTTTATTTGCTTGCCTACTAGAATTAAAAGATCTTTGATTGTAACTGAGTATATTACCTAACATCTTGGGATGTAACTCAAAGATTGACTCAGTGGACATGAGTTTGAACAAACTCAGGGGGATAGTGAAGGACAGAGAAGCCTGGCGTGCTATAGTTAATGGCGTCACAAAGAGTCAGACACGACTTAGCAACTGAACAACAAAAAATTAGGATTAATGGATGTATAGCAAGAAAACAAACTGACATTAGGGATTTTTTTTTTCTAATAAGAAACTTCTAAGGACTCTCTGATAAATTCAAATATGCCATAGCCTGGTATCCTAGAATTTATGATTCTGTTGATACTCAGAAAAATGGCTCTGATATGAAAAACTCTGCTAATCTAAGAAAGATGGTTTCATTTATTTTACTGTTCATTAACATAATTACTAGTACATTTTAAGTTGTTAGTAGGTTACATTTAATGAAAGAATTTTAAGGTTAATTCTTGGTGAGTGAGTATTGTGTTTCTCACCATTCATTTAACAGATATTATTGAGTGTAATATGTATAGCAAGATATTGTGGGGATACAAAATTAGAGACATTCTGTGCCATTGTTGAAGTAGAGAATCTCTTGGTTGCTTGCCTGGGTTGCTGTCCTTATTTTCCAAAATCATATCTGGTTAATAGTTGCAGAAATATTGAAGCGGACCAGATGGCACGAAAAAGAACATAAACATTGCTTCAGTTCAGTTCAGTCGCTCAGTCGTTTCTGACTCTTTGCGACCCCATGAACTGTAGCACGCCAGGCCTCCTTGTCCATCACCAACTCCCTCAGTTAACTCAAACTCACGTCCATCGAGTCAGTGATGCTTGCTAAGTCACTTCAGTCATGTCCGACTCTGTGCGACCCCATAGACGGCAGCCCACCAGGTTCCCCCGTCCCTGGGATTCTCCAGGCAAGAACACTGGAGGGGGTTGCCATTTCCTTCTCCAGTGCATGAAAGTGAAAAGTGAAAGTGAAGTCACTCGGTCTGTCAGACTCTTAGCGACCCCATGGACTGCAGCCTACCAGGCTCCTCCATCCGTGGGATTTTCCAGGCAAGAGTACTGGAGTGGGGTGCCATTGCCTTCTCCGTGGTGATGCTTGGGCTCGTATAAATTTTGCCACCATCACAATTTTAAGTAATGGGAAAGTTGCAGTTTCAACATATTGTTAATATGGTCCATAGTTAAAGGAGTAAAATTCATCTGTTTTCATAAATCCTTGTTAAAAAAAAATGTGAAAATAAAACTCAGTGTAGTTCTATTGAGTATCCTCAAATTTTTAAATTTAGGGATCATTGAGGCCCAAAGTGGGGAAGGAAGTTTCCCATTCTGTGCCATTGTTGAAGTGAAGAAACTCTTGCTTGTGTGTTACAGTCCTTATTTTCCAAAATCATATCTGGTTAATATTTAAAGAAACATTGAGGAGGACTAGAAGGCAGGAAAAAGGACATAAACGTCACAAACTTAATGAACTTTTATCACAGCGTTAAATAGGAACTATAATTCTCTTTTTTTCTTTTCCTCTGGAATCACTTGGTCTGTGGCATGTTGGCTTTGTTTCACTTCAGTCTCTGCTGCAGAGTGCAGGGTGAGAGTTGGTTTAGCCTTGGGCTTTAGGCTAAGATTGTACATTTTCCTTTTTTAAAAGTTGAGAAAATTTGGTTGGGATTAAGTGTTAGCTTTTTCAGAGGAAAAGCATTTCCCAAGGTACTCCTTGGAACCAGATAGGTGCTATTTTTATGAAAGGTTAAGGATTCTTTGTTAAGGCTAATAGCATTACATAGTCTACTCAAGTAAAGTCTAACGCTGCTGTGGGAGCTTCTGGCATGGATACTGTGTCAGAATCTGAGTCCCTCACAGCAGAACCGTGAAAAGACCCCTGTTAAAATTCCAAAGCAGAATAATAAATTATTTACGTGAGGTAAATAATTTGTCCAGATAACAGGATTGTCCAGATAATAGGATTAATTCCTATTTTGGTGTATTTTATCCTAGTAAAAGTACATTACATTCAGTGATGAATCATTGGAAAGAACTGTTAGTTATGTAGAAAGTTTCATCCTCAGTTCCTTTTCATCCTCTGAGTGATCTTATCTCTTCCCATGGCTTCCACCTAAGCTGATAATTCCCAAGTGTGTATTTGTAGCCTCTGATTCTCTCCTGAATACCAGATCCATGTATATGTTTTTTATTATAATATCTGAACATCTCACCAGCATAGCCCATCCTGTATGTGTTTCCAAAGCCAGTTCTCAGCTTGCCTTCCTTTATTCCATTTATAGTATCACTCTCCACACCATAGTCAGTAGTTTCAATTAATTCTATCCTGTAAACATGTTGTAAATCCGTCATCTTCTCACCATTTCTACAGCTTCTCTAAACTAGTTCAGACTCATTTTTCATTTGGATTAGTGAATGAGTTTCCTAACTCCTTTCCCAGTTTGGATCCATTTTTCATACAGCCACCAGTCAGATCTGTCATATCACTTATTCTGTTGAAAGAAGTCCAAGCTCTTAGCCTGTAGGATGCTTGTCACTTCCCCTAAATTGTGAGGTCTTAAGGCTATAGATATCTTATTTTTATGAGTAACATGAACATTTGACAAGTGCTTGGTATGTAAAATCACTCAAAAAATGTTGAATTTTTTTAGCTTTGTTTAGAACTAATTATTTCTACCACTTCTCAATACTGTATTCAAAATTATTTCCTTTTGGCTAGAGCAAGGCCTTGTCCCCCAGCTGACAAGGCTACATTCAGATTTTATGCCTGAGGTTTCTGTGCATATATCAGCCCTTTCCCCTCGGTAAAATTAGTAACTTCTTTTATGATTTTGTTGTCTTTCACATGTCTGTTATAAAAGTGGCCATTGCCAATTGAATTGTAATTGTTTTTCTGTCTCATGTTTTACAAAATTAAGTCCCTTTAGGAACAAGGTTTATTTTAGTTGTTCCTGTGCACAGTCCTTGCTAAGTAAGCCCTCGATAACTTTCTCTCAGCTTACAGATAAGTTGAACAAATATTAGATAAAAGTCATTATTATGAAGTCATAGCGAGTGACACTTTTTAAGAAACCATTTTGCCCACATTCCTTCTTTTTGTTATGAATCAGACTCATTACTAGGAGAGTCTTTATATGGTTTCAGAAACATCTGTGTGGTTCCTTTGCCCCTATTTTCTTCTGTTTGAAAAAGCTAAAAATTTAGCAGTTTCAGACTCTCTAAGACAGTAGTTGTTGACATGTGGTCTACAAACCAGCAATACCAGCATCATCGGAGAACTTGTTACAAATGCTTGTTCCTAAGCCCCATTCCAGATCTGCTGTATCAGAATTTCCAGGGATGGAGCCCAGCAATCTGTGTTTTAACAGGTAATTCTGATGCATGTAAAAAAATCACTGCTCTAAGATTTTGCCATCTAAAGAAAGTGTTGCCTTTAATAATAACAAAGTTCCCAGTGTGATTTCCACTATGAACTATGTATACTTTGGAAGTAATTCATCAGCTGAGAAGACTAACTGACTATATTGCCTAACATCTTGGGATGTGATTCAAAGATTGAATTTTACTGTGTGCAAAGTGTTTGATTCTGGCTTCTGGGAATGGCTATTTAAAAGAAGGTAGGAGAGGGACTTTTTACCTCTTCAGTTAAAATATCTTCTAGATTAAATTCACACTACAGCTCCAACTATTTGTGTTTGCTGTCATTCTCACGGGTTATATGAGGATGAAAGAATGAGATAAATCATATTATCCTCTGGAAGAATGTGCTGAATTGGTGGTTGGTATGTTGTCAGGGACAAGAAAATGAGCTCATTATCGAAAGTTTATTGAATCTGTGATGGTGCTATGCATCATCAGTCGTGTCTCACTCTTTTAAGACCTCCTGGACTGTAACCCACCAGATTCTGTTCATGGGATTTCCTAGGCAAGAATACTGGAGTGGCATTTTCTTCTCCAGGGGATCTTCCCTACCCAGGGATCAAACCCGTGTCTCCTGCATTGACAGGCAAATACTTTACCACTGTGCCACCTGGGAAGAAAAACTAGTAAACTAAAAGAAAAAGAAATTGTGTAATCTTTACTTAATTACTTTTTCTGCAAATTTCACTTGTCTAATACAGAAATTTGCAAAGAAAATAATTAGTGGAGATTACTAATTGCCCATGGCTTTTAGTGGTGTAAGTAAGGATCACATAATGTATTTTTCTCTTAGTTTTACTAGTTTGTTTTTGTTTTGGGCAGTGGCTACAAGTCTTGTGGGATCTTAGTTCCCTGACCAGATATTGAAATCTTAGCAGTGAAAGCACGGAGTCCTTACCGCTAGACTGTCAGGGAATGCCCCTCCACTCACTCCTTGCTTTGAGAAAGGTTTATTTCACTGGAGTATTCAACCTTTCCAGAATATTGTTTTCATTTTGTCTTTAATAAATCCTAAATGAAGGGTCAGTTGAGGCACCCTCTTCAAATACTCTGTTACTGTGTCTCTTCTCCAGAAACATTGTTTCTGGCTTCAAAATTCCATTTGGGTGTGTTTCTGTTGGCCCACAGGTAGTTTTCACCATCTCTTGGGATAAGAGCTTTTGTTAGGGTTTGCTTAAATATGTAAGGGTTTCATTGTTTGAAACCAGACCTTTCATTAAGAATGTTCTTTGAGATACTGCTGGTTTGTACGCATTGTCTGTTTCTCCTTTGGATGAAACATCTGTGGTTTTTAATGGCTAGCAAAACTAACTTTTTTCCTTTGTGTATTAACAGTTTGAGTACTGTTTGTAGTTAAAAAGTAGATTTTCTGCAGTTCCTGAAAAGATTAGCTTGACAGCAGTTTGTGGCTACTGCATTTTTCCCCTTGGACACATCCTTAGTTGAAAACTAAGATTATGGTCATTTTGATGTCACAGTCCAAATGGGCCCTTATCTATATTTAACTTCACTTTCTTTGCTCAAGATTAAGTTAAAATGCCTCTTTCCTCCCTGATGTGAGGAAGAAGTGTTTTTAGTCTCAAGGACTGTCTATAATAATGAAGCTGTTTACTGCATTATTAGTAAAGGCATAGACTCAGTGGCTAGAATTTTATGATGGATAGCCTATAAGCAGAGTTTTCAATTTCCTATTGGCCATTTGAGGATATTCTGGGATATATGTGAGTGTTACTGAGCTCCCTTCCTGGAGCATGTTGGATATGCATGAAGAAATGCAGGAGGGGTGAGTTCTGAATTGATTGTTCTCTCTGCTGTTAAAAATTTGGTGTCAAGTTCTGTTTTTATAAGATCCTCTTTTTTTTTAAACTAGTATTCTAATTTTTAAAAATTTAATGCTTTCAGTCTTACTTTATTTAATGCCCCTTTCTATTTAAAACATGTTGAAATTCTCTGGATCATTGGTTTTCATACTTTTTTCGTTTGGAAAATTGAAAAATTCAGAAAAAGTGTAATGAACAACTCCCATCCCCCCTGGGTGAGTCTTTGAGTTCTGTCCCCCCAACTTTTCAAACCAAAGTGTTTTTGAGGTACTTCAGTAGAATACCCAGAAATGATTTAGGTCATCCTTTAAATTACAGAGTAGAATGCTTGCATAAAACAGCCATCTTATATTATTATTACATTTTTAGCTCTATAGGTTACAAAGTAACTTTACTTACATTGTTCATATGAACCTCACCATGACCTTATGAAGAAGATAGGAATTATTATCCCCATTTTTCAGATGAGGAGACTGAGTTTGAAGAAGTTGAAGAAACCAACCCAGATGTTGTAAACCATGGCTCATATCCTTATAAGGTGAGCTCTCAGTTTAAATAGAGAGACCCTTATCTCTCCACACATCCAGTAGCAATACAGTCAAAACTCAGTGTTTAACCTGGTGTCTGGGACATCTCTCCCTATATCATGTGCAAATTTTTGTGTGTATTTTTGGTAAGAGACAAGCCTGTGACTTTTTTTTTTAAATCATTGTTGTTTAGTCGCTAAGTAATGTCTTATTCTTTGCGACCCCATGGACTGTGGCCCTCCAGACTCCTCTGTCCATGGGATTTCCCAGGCAAGAATACTGGAGTAGGTTGCCGTTTCCTTCTCTAGGAGATCTTTCTGACCGAGGGATAGAACCCATGTCTCCTGCATTGCAGGCAGATTCTTTACTGCTGAGCCCCCAGGAAAGTCCCTTTTAATCATACTATGCCTTCTTGTGTGTGTCACTGAGTTTTAGTCCCATGGATCTTGATAGGTCATGCTTGTTTAGCTTATGAAAGGGAATTGACAGCAGGACTGAATGAAAATTTGTGTTGAATGAAGATCAGTCATATTGAATGCCTATTTCTTGTGTAAAGTAACTTAACATTTGTAGAACCTACAGATCTCTTCCATATATATCACATAACTTCTACAACTACCTTAAGTGGCATCATTCCCACCTGAAGAAACTGCTCAAAGTTATGAGAATTTAAGTTGTGGAGGTACTGACTCAAAAGCTGACTCTTCTTAAAAAAATAACCTGATATGATCAAAATCCTGTAACTACTATTTTTGTGAATTTACAGTTTGGTCTGTGTGATATCCAGTATCTTCCCATATATCGTTGCCAGGCAGCTTAATTTATAATTAGTAGGCTAATTTACTTTTTGTTTTTTTAAAGGAGAATCTTGTACTGCCTCTTTTTATTCTCATTACTTTTGGGCTTTCCATATTCACATTATCTTAGATTGATGACTTGTAACTCTGTAATACCATTTGCTAATTCCTTGGGTCCACACTTCTGTTGCCACTCCCCTTATTTTTAGTTTGCTCCGAGGATAGGAAGGAATGAAGAATACTCAACTTTTTCATTGCCTTCTGCAATTAATATTTCCATTCTGGTTCTTATTTTTAATCTTAATTTTTAAGGTTAAAATTAGTTTTTTGCTGTTTATTGATGAAGTTGGATTCTAAGTTGGAGCTCCTTTAAGAGAAATTTTCTACTTCCCAGACTGTTGTTGGAACAGTGCTGAAGGCTGCTGCATATGGCTTGTTCAGCATAATTTCTGTGGAGACATAGAATAATGGCCAACCTTCTTGAGTGCTTACTAGGTGCCAGGTACTGTTTTAAACTGTATGTCAATTTCAAGTAATCCTCACAATAACTCTTTGAGGTTGCTACTATTATTAGTCCAGCCTACAGATTAGGGAGAAGCTCAGAGGTTAGGTCATTTGCCTAAGGTCATACAATTAGTGACAGCACCTCCAAGTAACCCAGATTTAGAGTTTGCTACTTTTATCCACTAAACTACATAGTCTCCTATTTCTCAAAACAGAAGGCTGACTAAAATATGCCAAAACAGATTGTTTTAGCCATTTGGATGCTATAATTTCGGAATAAAGGATGGCCCTGGATTAGAAGCTGGTGAATGGAGAAGATTTTAATTTCTAAGCCTTTGTCATGACTCCTTGATAGAGATAGCAGTGAAAGGAATTGGTGTGACTTTGGAAAATGCTTTCTAATTGCTGCTGTCTCTCACTTGCAGATCAGACTGGTCCATGAAATGAGACCCATATACCTCTTACCTGCTATGGAGAATGAGGTTACCCCATTTTCATCCACTCTCAGGCCTCAGGCCTGCCATACACTTGGTTTTAACACACAGAATGAGTGCCTGTGGACTTAGGACCTATCTTTGGTGTTGAGGGATAGTGTTAAGGATTAAATTAAGCGGTAAGAATAGGCACGCTTATTGCAGTTAAGAGTCACTTAGATTTGAAATACCATACCTATAACCAAAGCTAGATACCAGTCTGTCTTGCTCAGAGTCTGTCTTCTTTTTGGGGTGCATGATATGAGTGAATGGGGGAGGGGGAGAGAAGCTCTCTTGTATCCTTGGCTGTCATTTCCTCTTTATTATGAGGCACAAGGGAAGGACAGCATGAGCCACCCACAGGGAATTAGTAGTGGAGAGGGGCTTGAAGGGAACAGCTGTTTTTTTTTTGTTGTTGTTTTTTAAGGTGACAAAAACAGGCTAAATTTAAATGCCTGGCCTTGGCAGTAAGTAGTCAGCTGAGAGAGGAATATAAGTGAGTCTTACTGTCTGTTCACTGATAGCCCTGGAGGAAAATGAGAATATTGGCTGTAAAAAAATCACTGATGGTCCCTTGTGTATGGGGCTAGGATAGCATTTTTGCTTCCTTAGGGCATATGTAAAAGCAGTTTTCTTGGGATTGGACTCAACTTGTTCCTCTGTGTTCCCTTCTTCTTCTCACCCTCTGCTACATATCTACACATTCAGTTTTCCCTGCCAGAGAGCGCCTCCTTTTCTCCGGCTGCTAGCCCCAGCTGTCATCTTCTCATCCCATCCCCAGTTACACAGTTTTACTTTAGGCTTTTCCTGGTTTTACTGTCTTCATTTTTTAATACTATACCTGCCACCCTCCTCCACCCTCAGCTTCTAGTTCCTCCCTCCCACAAAACTAGTGACCACTCTTTGGTTTCCCTGTTTATCATTGTTGAACTGAAGGAACTGATATTAGTACTTTGTCAAACCTGTTTGAGTTCTGAGCCCAGTTACCTATTACAGTGGATGGAGTTGCTGGTAGAGAGGGGGCCAGAGGTTGTGTTTCTGAAATTAGGCTTTTTCCAAAATATTGGATGAGCTTTGATCCGGAAATCAAACAGATGCTTTTCCTGGTCTCCTGACTTTCAGCAGTGTGTGCTCTCATGTTGAGGGCATGTATTTGTTTGAAAGCTGTTGGTAATGAAAGGCAGGGCAGTGAGTCAGGCTGTGAGCTGCCTTGCCTCCTGCTGCTGCTGAGAGCTGGTTCTTCTCTTCTCCTGAATTGGAGCTAATTTTGGATGGATAATGAGGTAGATGGTTGCTAATAACTTTGTCTTGCTGTGATTCCACAGTACTGTATAGAGAGAGCATTGTTTTGTTTTTTTTTTTAGTTTCCTTACTGCTAGGAGAAATAGATCTGTTTTCATGATTTTTGATGAGTGTTCAGCTATCAAGGAATTCCCTACTTGTTTTATTTAGAGGCAGTGTGGTGTGTATTTTTTTTTTTTGGAAAGAACAGTACACTAAAAGCTGAAGATCTCTGTTTTGATCCCCGCTCCACTCAGGATTAGCTACCTAAGTGATCTTGATCAAATCATGAACCTATCTCTGCACTTGACCTATGAACCTTGTGAATTTATGTGAACAAAATGAGATGTGATATGTGTGAAAGCACTTACGTAAACTGTTTCATAAATATTTCAGGTACTGCCCTTTAGTAATTTGGCCACTAACTACAACACTAGAGAAATGCCTTTAATGTCTTTTAAGCTCCTTTCTATGAAGCCAGGCTTCTTAAGAACAGAGTGGTAGAATCATCAGAACTGTGGGGAAAGTCTTGCTTCTGAACCATCTTTTGTTTTCTCACTCTTCTCTACCCTTTCCCACCGTCCCCCTGCCCTCCACTCACTCACATTCGCATAATTGCTTTAGGATTTCTTTGATCCTTGTGCTATTCTGTCTCTGTTCTTTAATAATTATAATTTTAAGGAGTTAGTCATCATAGTGTGCTGCACGTTCCAGTGGAGGAATCTTGACTTTTCATAGGCAGAATTAATTATATTTAAGTGGTGACCAAAATATCTATAACTTTCCTGGCTCAGGGAGACACATTGACTGCAGTTGTGGTGTTAAGAGACTGTACTTTGGCTTTGGACACACCTGAATTCCAGTCTAGACTCTTGCACTATTAGCTTGTAACTGTGGGAAAAGTACTCAACATTTTTGGACCTTGATTTCCACATCTTTTAAGGGAATTATAATTGCATCTGTGTTATGTTGTGAAGATTAAATGAGATAATATAAAAGTGCTTAGCACATTGTCTAACACATAACACATACTTAGAAAATGTTATCTATTGATATACATGTCTAGTAATAATAAAAAATAATAATAGCCCTCAAAAGAGCACAGATAGATGTCTGTTGTCATTGTTTTAAGAGATTTTTACTTTTGTTTTTAGATAAGTCTGCTTAAATATATATCATTGTTGTTTTTGTTTAGCTGACTCTCTTGCAACCTCATGTACTGTATAGCCCTTCTGGCTCCTCTGTCCATGAGATTTCCCAGTACTGGAGTGGGAATCTTTCTGACCCAGTGGGGATCTTTCTGACCCAGGGATCGAACCCGTGTCTCCTGCATTGCAGGCAGATTCTCTGTCGCTGAGCCACAAGGGAAGCCCTAAATATATATAATATAATTTACTAGTCGATAATCAGGGAACATTATCATCTTGATCCCCTTCCCTGTATACAAGTAGAAAACTAAACTAAATCAGATCAGCACTTCCTTAGAAGTAAGTCTTGTCCAGAAGTTGCAGTGTTGGTTTGAGTGACTTTCTTTGTTCTGGGCAGTGGAGAATTGTGTTCAGACTGTTTCTCCACTGTCTTTGAATTGTGGTGTCTTGGGATTTATGATTATTTTGAAATTGGATGGACTCTTGGTGGTTCTGGACATACTTGCAGGTATTCCTTCTACATAGCATGGTCAGTAAATTGAATAGGCTTAGATCTAAGCTTGTTTTGAAGCGCAATTCAGAAAAAGGGAGAAAAAAGACAGGAGAAATCCACTAACAACATATTTCTAGAGCATAATTAGGCACATTATCACATCATTCAAGGGGACACAAACTCCACCAGTTCACAGAGAATGTGAGAATAAGAGCAATTGTGAATTCCACTTAATGATCAAGAATGTGATTAAAGGAGAATAATACTTTTTTCTCCTTTCTAGGGATTTACTGATAAACAGTTTTCTTTAGTGATTGAGCCAGTAGTAAAATGAATGAAAAGATAGTGTGAAAGCTAAAACATAGCTCCTTGGGTACCCTTTTAACTGGAAGTGAGCTCAGCTTTGCATGCAGTGGCTTGGTGTCTTCTTTCTGAAATTCTGAAACTTCCCCTGCACCTGAGAATGATATATTTTTGGCTTCTTGGGGCCTCTCATAACTAGTTCCTTTCAGGGAAGTGATATCCAGTCTCAAAAGGTAGTTTAGGCATGTCATTTTGAAGGCAGAACAGTTAATCAGAGGCTATTAATGACTGCTTTCCTATCCTTCCCAGATTCTGAATTTTTTATCAGTTGAAAGACTAGTATGAATTTGGAGTTCTTGACCTCTGCTTGAGTAAGTGTAGTATTTCCCATAGGGTTCTAAGGCCCATGGTGTAGAGTTTTATCTCCAAAGGCAAATATGCTGTGGATATAAACAGAACAATTTCCGCTTAGCAGCCTCCATTTTCAGCAATCCCATTATATCCTTGGCTTTTGGTCTGTAGAGAAACTGTTCCATTTAATTCATACTTGTCCTCTGAAATGTTCTTAACCTGATGTTGGTAGATACTGGCCTTACTCTGCTCATTGCAGAGGATCTGGCTTGGGCCCAAGAGAAATTGCCCGGCGACTCAGAGTACCCTCTTTTAGCTTCTTGCCTGTACTTTAGATACTGAATTATTAGTACCTTTTAGCCTGAATTGGTAGAAATGCTGAATGGACCCTTGGTGGAGTAAATGGGTGAGAGAGAGTATGCTTGCACTGTGATAGTTCTTCCAATAAGTCTGGGTTTTTTGTTTTTTGTTTTTTTTCTCTCTCTTTGCCATTGCCACCTTATCTTATGCAAGTGTAACCTCAAACAAATTATGGGCAAGTGAAGGTAGACGTCAGCCTTAAGTTCCTGGGCAATTCCTGGCAATGTTGGTGAGGCCTAGCCTTTACCATAGAGTTTAGTTTAATACATCATTGTACAGTTTTCATTCTTTTTGAGCTGGCCTCTAGGAACCAGGCAACTAAAGAATGTAAGAGAGCCCGTCAGATGCCATGAATTTTTTTTGTTTGTTGTTGTTCTGGTTCAGTTTTTGTTTTTGTGTCATGGTTATTTTTAAGACTGACTTTTCAGGAGATTTTTCTGGTTTATAAATTTATGGGATTGTGGAGGGAATAGTCCTTCCAGACGCTGGCAATAAGTTGAGTTACTGTTGGTTCCACTCCTAAGCTGACCCCGATAGTAATTCTCACTCTGAAATACAGACTGTCTTGCTCTCGTGTACCAGAGGGTTTGCTTTCAGATAGAGGCTGCTTCACAAACAACGGGGTTATTTGTTTGCCATGGGCCCACGGAAGAAGAGGATGCGGGAAAGTCTAACCTGAATTCAGGATAGGATCCTGCATGAGTGAGAAATTTGCTAGCCTTTCAGGTGAGATTTGGACTCTGACTCCCAAAAGAAGGTGTCAGTAGGTCATTAACGCTTCTTGTTGTGACCCATAAAAGACATTGCATTTCTAACCAAGTGTTCACCCATCCAAAAGAGAGATCCTGACTTGGCATGTAAACCTATTGCCACTTCCGGTTATCTTTCATCACTTGCCTCAGTTTGAAAAGGTAATGGTTTGTGTTCTATGGAAAGAGACTTCCCTGAGACCTGAGGCTTTCTCATTCCTACCGGCTGGGCCCATTGCTAAAATGCTTTCCAGTGGGCTTGCTTCTGCCTGGCCAGCACCTGGGCTGCCCCAGCTTGTAATTAGCCTGCCTTTGCTTCATAAGCTTCCCAGGGTGGTTCTTCTTCTAAAAGCTTGTATGAAATGCTATTTACTGTCTCTTTATAGTTTAAAAATGAATCCTTTTTGTTCTTTGCAACTCATTTGCTTTTTTTCTTTTCTTTTCTTTAAATTACTATTAACACCTGTTGATTCTTCTTTTTTTCTGATTGGCCTGTCACTGCATTCCTGCTCCCCCTCCCTCTAGCTGGGTTTGTCAAGTCGCCCATGTCAGAAACTAAGCTCACTGGGGACGCCTTTGAGCTGTACTGTGACGTGGTCGGGAGCCCCACGCCAGAGATCCAGTGGTGGTACGCAGAAGTCAACCGGGCAGAGTCTTTCAGACAGCTGTGGGACGGTGCTCGGAAGCGCCGTGTCACCGTAAACACCGCCTACGGGTCAAACGGCGTGAGTGTGCTGAGAATTACCCGGCTCACCTTGGAGGACTCTGGGACTTACGAGTGCAGGGCCAGCAACGACCCCAAGAGGAATGACTTGAGGCAAAACCCTTCCATAACATGGATTCGAGCCCAGGCTACCATAAGCGTCCTTCAGAGTGAGTCCAGCACCCTACGGTAGCAGTACTGTAGTCACTAGAGGTGGCCCGCTGACCCTTCCCTCTGCTTCCTTTCCCTCTTCCCCAGTATGATCACTCTCCCCACCCCTTGTCTTCGTTTTTTCAAACCCACGACCCTTCTGGTTGTAGTGTATGAAAATATTTGTGGCAACTTTTTTTTTGTATCTTTGCTGTCCTCTTGACCTCCCTTACCCCCCAACCCTTCTCTGTGTCTCTCTCCTCAGGAACAAAGAACTTGGGGAAATCTGTGATTGTCCAAAATCATCTGCATTGGGAAGAGGTGGGGGGAGAACTGGGGAGGCTAACAACAAAAACTCGCGAAACCAGGCAGTCACACCAGGGTAGCGTTGGATTGCTTCTTTCCCTCCCCTTGAATTTTGTAGTAGGGTTCCTGCTATCCTTTTGCTGATTTATTATCTGGTGCCTTTCTATTTTTATTTCTCTCCCCAATCTAACTATTTTTTATTTCTCTGTGCATCTGTTTGAAGCTCTCTGAGTAGCTGCCTTCACCTGTATGGTTTTAAGTTTGTGTCTGCCCAGCCTCTTCCCTCACTGTGACTTGGTGTCATCCTGTCTATGATGGGAATGTTGCCATGGGTGTGGTGTGGTGATGTGTTTTGGTTGTTGGGTGGCATGTAAGCTTGGATATTTCCATAGTTTTAGCTCTTTTTCTTTTCTAAAACAGTGGCATGTGCTTCTCTGATAACAGCCCTCCACTGCAGCAGTATATTCCTCATGGTCCTGCCCATCTAGTCTCCTATTCTGTAAAGAGCAGCGGCCTTAGATTTTCTCCATATGTCTTGCTGTTAGGAACCAGGTGACAACTAAGCTGCACAGTATTTTTCTTTTAAATCCCATCATACTGTTTCAAAGTCAGAGTTGGATCTGTTGACAGATAGTTTGATGACTGACTATTGGCACAGTAGTCAGTGCCACACTATCATCCCAGAGGCTGGCAACCCCAGAAGTAGTTTGGAAGCCATTCATACTGGCCTTTTCTTGTGTCTTGAAAAAAGAAAAAGAGGAGACTAAATTCTAACCCTGTTCCTCTGAGTGGTAAGA
This sequence comes from Oreotragus oreotragus, assembly GCA_006410675.1. Lineage (NCBI taxonomy): Eukaryota > Metazoa > Chordata > Mammalia > Artiodactyla > Bovidae > Oreotragus > Oreotragus oreotragus. The sequence goes on from SJYX01018437.1 coordinate 561,321, forward strand.
GTGAGGGGAGCAGTTGACTCAGAACCCTTCTTTTCATCCTGTAGTAGCAGGTACAAGTGAGACACCAGACACAGGAGCTTTTGTGGCCATCTCTTTCTGAATAGTGTTTACTGCTTGTGTGGTAGGAAGGAGAGGGAGGGAGAAGCTAGCACAGAGCCAGTGCTTCTGAGCAGGAAGACTTTTAGCCCACATCTGTCCTGCTTGTAATTGAGGAAGCATTCTCCATTTAATGGAAAGTTCCTCTGGGTTTTTCACCTTCTTTTCAGGGACTCAGAGCCCCTAAAGCCAATTCTGGTTTAAAGAACTGACTGACTTAGATTAAATAAAAACAGTAAAATACATTTATGAGGATATTGGTAATACACAGGAGGTCATTTGAAATGGGCCTTGAATCTCCTTCTGTGGAAAATAGCAAGTTAGTTTTCTGTTCTTTATTGCAACTCAGGAGATGCCTATGAAGAGGACTTCGAGGAGAGGTAGAAGAGGCTGCTGCAGTTGGCACTGTTGAATCAGAGAACCTGCTTCTGGAAAGGGAAAAAGAAAACTTTGTCTATGTGAAAATGGGGAACATTAACCCAGTGATTTTTCTTTTATTTAATAATTTTTTTTCCCCCTTGCACGCCTCCTTCTCCTGCCCCCATGCTCCTTTCCTTGTAAAAGCAGCGTTACCCAGATGGCCACAAAGGTCTGCAGAAGTTTGTAGGCATGGACTGGGCTGGGCATTTGGTACTTGTACTTGTAGGAGCCTGACTCAAGTGGACTCATAGTTAAAAGGTCATGCCTTGGGGCTGAAAGAAGATGAGTCTTTGGGGTACCTGCCTCTCATTCTCGAGAGTATATAGCAGTCTCCCAGTTTACTCAGAAATAAGTTTCCTAACTTAAGGGTGTCTGCATGTGATTGAACCAAACCCTGGCTAGTTTAGATTCTCCCCAGACTTCCCTATAAATCAGTTAATCCTAGTTAACTGATTCAGAGAGCTAATTGTCTTCATTTTTTAAACACCCTGAATTCCACTCTAATTGGACTGTTTTATGATTCAGCATCCTCAATGACATTTGTCTCCAAGGGGAAGTTGAAATTTTCTAAGGATGACCTCCTGGCAGTAGGAGAAGTGTGCCCAGTTTGTAGGTTCTCTCTTTGTCCGTAGCATGTTTTACATATGAATGATGACTAGGTAAGGGTCTCTGAACCAGTGCTTTTAAATAGAAATAAGTGGCAGGTAAGAATTTTGAGCTTCTCCTGAATGTTCATCTCTCTTGGACTGTCATGAGTAATGCTCGACCACCAATGTTTGATCAGAAATAAAAGCCCCACCTTCATCCTGGTGCAGAATGCAGTTGTGGCACTGTGACCAAAGAACTTGGTCGAGGACCGGTTTCCATACATAGCAATTATAGGAGGGAGGTTATGTCACCCCATAACCCTCCTGTGGTGCAGAATCATATTTAAACCTATTAAAATTATCGACTTGCTTCCTGCTGACTCTCTCCTGGATCTTTAACACCTAAGGGAAAATGTGCTTTCCTTTGCCTTCTGAGAATTCTTGGCAGAAAGTTCACCAGGTTGCTTTCATCAACTTCTTAATCTCCCTGAGCTGCAGTGGTCATTTGCATCACCACAGGTAAGAGTAGCCTTTACTTTGGCCTCCTTATAATTTAAACATCTTGAAGCTCTTGGCCTCAAAGTTTACCCTTTCTCAGTGCAGTCTGAGAGGAAGAACCAGAAGACAAGTCCCAAATGGGACAGAAAATAAAATTGGATAATAAAAATTCAGTAAAAAACTAAAAGTGTGTTTGGGTTTTAATGTTGCCTTTATATTTTTTAATTTCTGTGGAGTACTGGTTCTCTTTATCTCTTTTGTTTTTGCTTGGTTTTGATTTTCCTGAAATTGTGATGCTTTCTGCTGATGGTGTATGTGCGCCTTCCATTGCAGGGTTTGCAGCTGTTCTGCTCGACTTAAGGCCCAGGGATTTGGCTTCTGTCCAGTGTGTTTTGGAAACCATGGGACACCACTGCGCTAATGTGTTTACATGCATCTGCTTCTGTCTTAGTGGCTGCTATGCCTCCATTATCTGTACATAGAGACCCTGTTCGGTGTTACCGATAAGGACCAGTGCTGATTGGAAGATAACCACTATCCTTTTGCCAAAGTTGGAAAATAATGAGAACCAATTTACTTGAGCAAACTTGAGGATTTGCTTTATTTATCACAAGTTTCTTTGACAGTATGAGGTCTACAGTCAGAAATGTTACACTGATTAGGAGGTGCTTGGGCATTACACTTTCCAAGTGTCCCATCCTCTCCCCTTCCTGCACAATGAACAAAGCTTGGTTCCAGTGAAGAGAGAGCGTTTTGTCTTTCAGAATTATAGAGTCAGCACTATACGTCTATAAAATGGTGTCAGGGAGCTGCTAGAGAGTTGTAGACAGGAAGTAGCCAGGTGCAGGAAAATGAAAAGTTAGTCAAGGATTTCTAGGAAATAATTGGGGAAAAAGTTAAAGAGCAAATAGCTCTGATTGTGGATTGGTAAAGATTTTAACTTTACTTGAGAATGATTGACCTAGAGTAGAAAAAGAACTAACCATGGGAGATGATTAAAAATAATAACAAGAAACGACGACAAACAGACTTCTTGACTTTAATATAGTGATGGAATTCAAAGTGCTGTAAAGATGAACCTTTCAGGAATGGTATTGATACAGTGTGCCTTAAAATATTTCTGCTCAATGTATTATAACATTTGACACAGGTTATTTTTGTAGATACTAAATGAGTGATCCCAGGTTATGTAAGCCCAGATAGAACCTGAAGATGAAGTATATAACTTTGTCTAGGGTGGAAAGTGTTATGGGGGGTACTTTTGGCTTGGAGGGGGAGGGATAAAGAATTTGGTCAGATGTGTTTTCTAGGCCCAGCTTTGTCACTAATAATAATTATGGCCTTGCACAAGTCATTTTACCTTTTTAGCTCTTAAAGACTGGGATTCATTGAACCTTAAGAGCCTTTTAGCTCTAAAATTCTAGGAGCCCATAATACCAGCTTATACTACATTCTAGTTATGATTATCTTAGAATGAAAAATATTTTAGAGTGCAATTCTGAAAATATTTTGTCTTTGGAGTAAAATATGGGCTGGAGAGAAGAACTGATGGTTCCTTAGGAATTTTCTCTCGGCAAAATTTGGAAAATGCAATAGACTTTCAGCAGGAAATTTGCCTTTAAGATCTATATTGTCTTTTTCTGCATAATTAATGGCTATGGCTGGTTTGCCATAGATTTATCAGATTTAAATGTGGGAAAGCCATACATGTATTACCTAATTGTAACTATTACTGTTTCAAGGCCTAGTGACTCCATAGGAAGTTTATTAGTTACCTAAATGATACTGCCTTTGTCTTCAGAATTGCAAGGTGGAGCCTGATTTTTTAATTGAAGTTGAATTGGTTGTTGGTTCTTATCTCAAAAAATGATGGTATTCAAACGCGTAAGTGAATTGTTGCCAGTACAAGCATCCATAATACTCCCATTCTTTTCACGTCTAGGCCAGCTGGTCTTCAGGCTGTTGTCTGCGCTAGTGATCATTTGCTTATAATCATTGTTTTTCCTTTATTGACTTCTCCAAAGTGGTAAAGTGAAATTCCTCATGTGGTCCTGTCTGCCCTCCCTCTTCTAGTCTCCCCAACCTACCCCATCCTACTCTCAGGCCAGGGCTACGGAGAATGGAAATATGGCTCCCTATCATTGTGCACTCTTATTACAGAACCAAGGATTGTCACCAGTGAAGAAGTCATTATTCGAGAAAGCCCTGCGCCCTCTGTTACCCTGCAGTGTAACCTCACCTCCAACTCTCACACCCTTACATACAGCTACTGGACAAAGAATGGGGTAGAACTGACTGCCACTCGTAAGAATGCCAGCAACATGGAATACAGGTGAGAGGGGCTAGCATCTTCTGGGAAGATGAGAGGGTACATAGTTGAGTTTACTTCACATTCATAACCTGTAATTAAGCTATGTGGGAGAGCCATGATATATATGGTCCTCCTCTAGAGAGTCTAATCCAGAGTATATCTGGGGTGAGGCTAGAATTTCCATGGATTTCCAAGTAATTTCTAATGAGCAGCCAGGTTTGAGAGCCATAAAAGGTCTCTTCCTTATGATAACAGCAACTGAGGGCATCAGGAGTGATTTGCTTGGGGTAGTAATGCTAGTCAATAAAAAAGTCACAATTAGAATGCAGGTCCAGTGGTTTGAAGAATCAGATTGAAATCTGATCTAGGATTCTTAGAGCAAGATCACCATAAGTATTCTTCCCACTGAGTAGATTTCCTAGTGAGTTAGCTTTTAGGAGTGTTTATTATGACCATAACCTCATCAGGCCCAGTGGATATAGGGCTCATTAGTGATCTGGAAAAGGATGGTACCCTGTAATTGCCCTTTGGTGAAAGGGGGATATTTGCTGGCTGAAGTTATCCAGCACCCAAGGATTTGGTACATTTTGAAATATCTAGAACACACGGCACCTCACCTTTCAGGATAGTTTGTTCCTAGTTGAAAAGGATCAGCTAATCCTGTTTGGCAGGATGATGCAGTGTGACTAAAGAGTGCACTGGAGTGAGACCAGGAAAACCTTTGTACCCAGTGATAGCAAGGATGTTCTGCAGTATTTTGCAGAATTGAGATCATTTCATATCCCTTATGGAGAGGGCAGTGGCAACCCACTCCAGTACTCTTGCCTGGAAAATCCCATGGATGGAGGAGACTGGTAGGCTGCAGTCCATGGGGTTGCTAAGAGTCGGACACGACTGAGCGACTTCACTTTCACTTTTCACTTTCATGCATTGGAGAAGGAAGTAGCAACCCACTCCAGTATTCTTGCCTGGAAAATCCCAGAGACAGGGGAGCCTGGTGGGCTGCTGTCTATGGGGTCGCACAGAGTCGGACACGACTGAAGCAGCATATACCTTAAATATTTGACTCACATTAATTTGTGGATCCTCTTCCTCTTTTTTCAGGTAAGAAAACTGGGACTCAAAGAGTAATAACGCTTAACTCCTTTCAAGGCGTCATACTGTGTCTAATAAGTTGTAGAACCAAGCCTAGGTTCCAGGTCTTCTGACTCTTTAGAATCTGGATCATTTGGGATTTTTGTTTGTTTTTCTATTGTACTATACCATTTTGTAGCAAGGTAGTTAATCTGTTTTCCACTGTAGTTTCTTCTGATATAAAATTGGAAATATAGCCTGAGATATGTCCTCATAGTTTGGAAAAGGTTAATTGAATAGCAATATTGGGTGGAATAAAAGGCATCTATTCTTGGTCTGTCCATTAGTTTTGCAAGTTTGTTTTTTTTAGAATACCTCTTTAAAGATACCAGATATCCAATCATATTTCTCTTGGGTCTTGTACTTTGTTACCCCCAAAGCTTTGAGCTGTAACTTTATATAAAGTTTGAACCTGATTATATAGAATGCCTGTTCTTTTTTCCTTAGCCTGTTTGAGGCTTTCCAGGGCATTCTGCATTGTCATGAGTGTTTTGGGGAATCTGTAGAGTAGCAACTCACATTTTGTAGAGTAACAAGCTGAGGAGACCTTTGGGCCACCTCATAAGTCAACCATGGAGCCCGTCACAAACCGTGCTTGTGCTTAGCCTGCAGGGGACGTTTTTGATTTGCTTCAGTTGCTTCCCAATAGCTAGTTGAAGGAAATGTTGTGAGGAGATTTTGAGCCCACTGGCATGGCCCATGGTTTGGGAGTCATCTTCTCAACTTAACTACAGGAAATCTAAACCCTGAAGATATTGCTGCCACTGCTGCTGCTGCTCCTCCTCCCCCTCCTAACTCTGGGAACATTACTAAGAGCAACTGACTTGCGTCCATTTTCTTGTTGGGAGCATATTGATGTAAGAATAGTCATTTGTGTCAATTTGAGAAGACTCTTGACAACTCCTCTTAGAATCTTATGCTGCCATAGGTATGCTGAGACAGTCTTGTGAATGGGCTGTGTCTTTCCTCATCCATAGTCTCTTAACTTGTTTCTTTTTTGAGATGAACAGTAAGATGGATAAATGCATTTGGCCAGTGTTTTGAGGTTAGGAGTTTTTCAAACGTTAACTAGTGCAGTGGAGATTTGGTTATCACAAGTATCATGTTTTAAACCGTTGAGCAGAAGAGTAGGAGTGAAACAATATTTATATTCTCATCTGGAAGCTGATGTTTCTCTGTTTTCTGTAATTACACACTAGCCTTTCTGCACTTGTTTGGGGTGGTGGTGTATGTAGGCCAGTGTGCAGTTAGCTGATAAGCTGACCTTCAGGACCAAGAAAGCTTGTTTAGGATCACCCCTTAGAATTCAGAAGAAGTACTGTTCTCATCACACACAGTTCTCACAGTCCTTCCTTTCACTCTGCTTAACTTGCGTAGTTGTTCACTCTTGTTTGTGTTCATTCATTTTTCTACTGTAATTCTAGGCACTAGGTTATGTGCTGAGTATAGAATTGTGCACCAAATTAACAATGCCTGTCCACACAGAACTTGGTCTATTGAGAAAACAGGCATTCATCAAGCAATCACATAAATAGACATTGTGATAAGTGCTGTGAAGGGTTACAGTGTAGTATGAGAGAATGTCAGGGAAAGGGATGTCATTTAGAAAGGGGTGGGAGGAAATGACATGTAAGCCGAGACTGATGGAAAAGGAGTTAGGGAGATGAAGAATAATGGGACCAGCATTCAAGAACAGAGCCTCTTTTGTCAGAGTTCTGAGCTAGGAACAAGTTCAGCACATTGAAAAACTGAAGAGAGACCTGCAGGGCTAGAAAGTGGCTGAGATGACACTAGGGAAGGGCCAGATCATGCAAAGCCCTGGATTTCTAGCTATACCCAAAAGAGTTGAGCTGCATCTCTATGGCTGATGCTCTGATGGCAGATTATTTTCCTGCCACTGATCTTATTCTGTTATTAGACTTACTGAAAAGCATGCTACTAAAATACAGGGTAGGAAGAACAGTACCACTAAAACAAACTCTTCAGGAAAGTGCAGAAACAGATGCTTTCTTTCTGCTCTTATTTTTTTGACTGGAACCACAAGGTGAGCAAGAACTTTTTGGTGATGGGCCCATCCTTTGTATCTAAATGTAGATTTTAGTACTTTGTTACAGCTCTTTTGATTACTTTTTTTGTAGTGTATTTCTCCAATAGACTGAAATATCTTAAGGTTAGGGACCATTTCTGTATTCCTGGCACCTAGTAAGGAGTAAATCATTAATACACAGAGGGAGGTTTTTGCTTATAGTTAGGAGGAAGTGAGTTGCATGCAGGGGCACAATTTGGAGAGCAGGGTCCCTGGTTGCCCCTTTCATTCTCCTTTTATTGTGTATTTTGACTGTTCCCAGCTTCCTCACTTGATTTTTCTTCTCATCTCTGCAGGATCAATAAGCCGAGAGCTGAGGATTCAGGCGAATACCACTGTGTATATCAGTTTCTCAGTGCTCCTAAAGCAAATGCCACCATTGAAGTAAAAGGTACAACCCAACAGAGGCTGCGGCGTGAGCCTCTCACTCTCCTTCTGAGACACTGTCTTGGCTTGGGCTTCCAGTCTTCAAGCTTTTCTTGTTTTCATTATGGGAGGCAGTATATAATGTTATGGTTAGGGCTGAAGGCTCAGGAGCTCAGCTGCCTGGGTTTAAATACAAACCCCATCATCTAGCTGCATGACTGTGGCAAGTTATTTAACTTCTCTATGCTTCTGTTGTCCTCTTTTGTAAAACCTACCACATGGCACATGGGTTGGTTAGAGGGAATAAATAAGTTGAAGTTGCTGTTTTTGTAGTTCAAAAAATACTTCAGTGTTGGCAGCTTCATATGGTTCATCCTTAGGTAAAGCTCTTAGAATAGTGCCTTTTAAGTATTATTGTGTAGTTACCGCCAATGTGCCAGCAGGATTTGGCAAAGTATAGTGTGCAGGGTGAACATAAACTATTTGTAGGTAATTCATTATAATTTTAATGGAACCTCTGGATGCCTGGCATCTAAAGATGAGATTGTAGTTGGAAGTTGCACGGAAGGCCAATAGGACTGTAAGACTTAGAGCTAACTAACATTTAACCCAACTTTCCTGTATTATTTCAAAGAAGCAGCTGAGACCCAGAAAAGTGAAAACCACTGACTCTGTGTCATATCATCAGTTTGTGGCAACACTGTGATAGCATGGAACCCAAGCCTTGACTCCCATTGCCACGTTTTTCCATTTTATAAAATGACCATGGAGAGGCAGAGCTACTGTTTGAGGTCAGACTGAAGAGATGAGGGTATTTTCCAGGCCTTTCCATTTTTGCTTAGAAGGGACACAAACTTGTTGTCTAAATCTACAGGGTGATCTCTAGAAACGGGATGGATTAATTTAGGAAATGGGAATGGCCTATATATAGCAGGTATTCAGATTTTCCTTAAAATATTTGGAAGACTAAAAATTTGGACTCAAAAATAAAAAAAAAGCTTGGACACAGTCAGTTTCTATTAGATGGTATTACTAAATGAAAGTAGCTTCTTGGTGACATTTGCCCTGACTTGTGTCCTTGTTGACGTAAGGATGGGCAGTGCCTCTAGTGGCTAGATTGAATTCTAAACACCTGCAAGGACTGAGTCACAGTGGCATGGTTACAGCCCACAGAGACCAGAGAACCTAGGATTAGATTAACTCCGTGGCTTTTCTTTGAGAGATCTGGGTTTATCTCTGTTTTTCAAGAATACCATATTTGTTCAACATAGGATGAAGGTGTGAGAAAATGTTTTCTCTAAACCAGCCAAGGGCCCTTCCCCACCTAGATGAACTGAGCTACATGGGTAGATGTTTGACTCCTTTGACTCCTCCGTAAGAGAGTTAAGGCCCTGCAGCATTCCAGACTGAGCCTTTGGCACAAATTTCAAGTGCAGAGGAAACAGATCAGGACAGGTGAGGGAGGAAAAGTGGTGTGTCTAGTTCATCAAGCTCTCGAAGCCTAAAGAATAAATTACATACAATTGCAAGTCTTGACTAACTCTGATCATATTGATTAGGAGTTAATGATTTCTATTCAGCCCTTTCAAGAGTGGAGAGAGGTTATTTTTCCGTTGTTTGGACGCTTGAGAAGGTGGGGTTAAGATGCCCCAGAGGCATCTTTCCTCACATTCTGTTTGGCAGGGAAGTGGTCTGGAAGCTGCAGGCAGGAGTGTCTTCTGAGGAAGTTACAGCATACACAGTATCTCACCATAGCAAAGGCATGTACTGTGTTTTATTGCATTTGTACTGTATAATAGTCCTGTGAGGAGGATTAGGCAGGTGGTATTAACATCCTAATTTTAAAGAAGTAGACCTTAAGAGAATTCTGTTTTATATAATGCTAAAACATATTCTGTAACTAGCTTGGGCAGATATGTTAGTCTGTTAAGAAAATACATATGGAATTCTAGTTATTCTTTCTTCCTACTCTCCCCTGACACCTGGATGGAAAACAGCTGAACACTTAATGTCTTTTGGGTTAGGGATAGTTTGGTCTGGAAAAGCCCGAACATTTGACTTTTCTTGTGTAAGTTTAAAAAGGTTTTCCATAGACCCAGGATCATATTTGAAACTAGCTCCCGATTGTGGTTGGGGTAGAAAATTGCCTTGAATTTAGAGCAGTGTATGTGTTATTCTCAAAACATTTTCATGTAAACTCTTGTTTGTTTTTTCTTCTCAGTTCCACTAGGGTGGGATAAGAGACAGTTATCTTTTTATAGCTATAATGATTTATAAAAATTCTAAATAATAAGAGGTGGTGGTACTCAAGAACAGAGAAATGCAGGGGATTTTCAGGAAACATAAGTGACCTCTGCCAAAAGGAGATTCATAATCTTCATTTGTGGTTTTAACTAAATTGGCATTTAAGGGCAATATAATTCAGCCCATACGTATGTATTTTGTTAGCACTTACTCTACACTCAGACCTCTTCTTCCCCATCTGGCTTTCCCTGCAGTTGAGAACTTCCCAACGTGGTGTTTGGCCTTAGCCCTGTGGGGAGTTAAGGACTTAGACTAGCCAGGGACAAGGCATTGTATGTCACATGACCAAATCTTGTCCACAGGGAGGGACATATATTTGGAAACAGACCTGAGGTGGCAGTGCTTTTCTATCCTAATCTTTAGATAGATGCCTGTTGAGAAAGGAATTTTGGGGATGATTGTATATACATGTAGTAGGGAAGGCCTTGCACCTGAAATAGAGTTTGTTCTTTCTTTCTCTTTTTTTTCAAAGGACAAGCATGAGGCACAGTGTAAACAAGAAGATACTATTACTGTTGAGGATTACATTTCTTAGGTATTTGGCAGGTGACCCGAGCAGATGCTGGGGGAGGAAGATGGAGCAGGGCTGGCCAGGGGGAGAGGGAACAGTGATGACTAGACCTTGTAGGATGACCCCTGTCCCATAAACAGCCTGTCTTGGGATCTTCTCCTTCCTTTTTGAGCCTTTGGACTCGCAGAGTCTTCTGTCTTCCAGAGACTCCACACCTTACCCATACAGCATTTGTGAATGAATAAATATTCAATTTTCTGTCCCCGAAAGTTTTCATCTTTTCTAGCCCTTATTCCCTCTTTTTTCATCTTGTGTTTCTGAAATTAAAAAATGGGCTCACAAAAACAAGTTAAAATGTTCTATGTAGTTTACAAAGTTGAAAAAAAATACCTCTCATGACTCCCAGACCCTGTCCTCACCCTTGAATCATTTTGATTAATCCAGCAAACAAGGAGTTTGAGTTTTATTGCTGTTTTTGGAAAAGGATTTTGGTGGTCTTCAAATTCTCTGCAACAGACATGCCATCACCTCTTGTGAAAGGTCCATCCCAGCACCAAGAACGTTTGGGTCTGGTGTCTTATTAAGCCCATCATTATGTCTCGCTGCTCATTGGGCATTTTAAATGAGTTCAATCTTTTGGTGACAATGAGAGCCAAGATTGATCTTGTTTTTCTTGTCCTTACTCATTAGCTTTCTTTCTGTTTGAGTCTTATGACTAAATCTTAGGGTTTTGTGAGTGACCTTGTCCTGACTCCCTGCTTCTTATTCTGTTGCATGGACTTATGACTGATATATCAAAGTTCAAGCTGGCCGAGGCAGACTGTATGGTGATGGTGACAAATATCATTATTAAGAGTAATAATACATCTCTCACATTTGTACAGCACTTTCAGCATGCAGAGTGTTTTTGTGCTCATTTGTTTGTTTGATGGGCAGCTAGTTGGACAGGTGAAGATGCTTTGAGGTTGTATCATGGTTAAGTTCAAGCTGATGTCAAAGCTGGTTGTCTCAGAATTGCCCTGACTTGAAAAGTCTCTGAAAGCAGAGCTGCTTGAACATTTTGGACATCAACCATAGCCCAAATAACCATACCTGTTCCTTCTTTTCCTCTCTTCAGGGTGCTACCCTGACCTACTTCATTGTTAAAAGAATAAGAACAGCTAATGTTACTGCTTGCTTACTGTGTGATAGGTACTGTGCCAAGTACATTACTTGTCCCGCTCCTCTCTTGTAGTCTTCACAACACTCTGAGGTAAATGCCATTATTCTCTCTACTTTCCAGGTGAGAAAATTGAGGCTCAAGGGCATTGAATGACTTGCTCAATGTGACAGAGTCAACCAGTGGAGCCAGCGTCCTCACCCAAGCATTCTCATGCCACAGCATATGTTCCTAAGCATTACGCCACACTGCTGTGTTCAGAACATATTAAATAACAATGAAAGGTATTGACTGAGAGAAGAAATGGGTTCTAATTCTGACTCTGCTGTTAAAAACTTGCCATGACCCTGACTAGTCACATTCCTTTTTTGGGCCTCAGACTCTCCAAGTATATGATGAGGCAGGCTGAGGTAGATGATCTTGAAGGTTCTATAAGGCTCTAAAGGTCTGTGGTTTCCTTATATGGACACAGATGAAAAGCTGGGTTAGTGAAGGAAGGGATTTCTAAGCTGCTTTTCCTAATAGTAGTGACTGTCAGGTTCTTAACCTTGCAGCTGTCACTTCAGTGCCCCCTATACTTCCAAACATACATCTCCCTGTCTCAGACACTCCCTCTAATCCCCAGACACTAAGGCCAGGAAAAATGTTAGAGCAGCGATTCTCAAACATGATTTTAAGGTATATGAAATGTGGCCTAGGCATCAGGCTTATTAAAAGCACTCCAGATGATTATAGTATCTTAGTGGAGACTTCAGTGCCTCCTACCCAGTGGTTTCACCTGCAGGAAAAGGAAAAGCCTCATCCACAGAAGGTAGCACTAGACCCAGACTGCTCTAGTCTTCACAGTCAGTGGTGAATCTACTCTGTATAATTGTTGAGCCAAAAAGCCAACATCCTTCTTGCTTCTGTCTTGGCCATCTTGTATTGCTTCTTGGGCGCCCTTGGCTAGCAGTAAATTTCAACTCTCCGTCTACCTTCAGCCAAACTTCTGTTTTTGCCTATTAAATTTGAGGTGTCTCTGGGATTTGATAGGTTGCCTGAAGGAAGCAGAGAGACCATCTCTACAGTATCAGTGTGTTGTATGGTGAGACACTGTACAGTATCTTTTAAGGATGGAGTTTCTCTGAAAATGAGTTGCAAGATTATGAATTTGCTTTGAAAAATGAGCACTAAATGAGCAGTGCAGGTAAGGGGCCCCATACCTTGATCCCTATCTCAGCTCTGTTGTGTTAACTTTAACCTTCCGTTCAGTTCAGTCACTCGGTCATGTCTGACTCTTTGTGATCCCATGGACTATAGCATGCCAGGCTTCCCTGTTCATCACCAACTCCCGGAGCTTACTCAAACTTATGTCCATCAAGTCGGTATGCCATCCAACCATCTCATCCTCTGTCGTCCCATTCTCCTCCTGCCTTTAATCTTTCCCAGTGTCAGGGTCTTTTCTGACGAGTCAGTTCTTCGCTTCAGCTAAAAATACCTCCGTTGCTTAAGTTGACACTCTGTACATCCACCAGCCTAGCAGAGAAGCTGGATGTTTTTCTCTTAAGTGCCTGCAGCTTAAGCAGCAGAGGGTACTGAGGAACATGCGTTTGTCCTCAGCCAAAGGTCCAGATGATGAGATTGGGTCAAGTATTGGTGGGTAACTTAAGACTTGGAACCCCAGTGTTGCCATTCATTAGGACCCTGGAAGGGTCCATCCAATAATTCATGGGATTTAGAGTATGTAGCTAATAAGGCCAGATCATGAGTTAAGTTCCAAGTGAGTCTGTGATCTCTTTTAAAGATCCATTACTTCTTTGCTACCTAATCTGTGCCTTCCTGAAAAGGTAAAGTGAAGTAAGCAGTATTTGCTCTGTTCAACTCCTCAGACCTACCTGCAGACCAACAGGACCCGTTTAAGTAGTTCCTTGTTAAATGGCAAGCCCATATAAGGCGAGGCACCATAATTAATATAAATAGGGCATTATTCAATATAATTTGTCAGTATCTGACATGAGTAAATTTTATTAGAGCTATAAACGAGAGTCCTGTTCATATCAGCGAACAGGGAGAAGATGTAATATTCAGCATTTCTTTGATTTCTTAGAACTCATAACACCTGCCTTAGCCTAAACTTTCCTTGACTGAAAATGAAATTTAAATATTTATTTTTGACACTGGACTCCAATAGTGTGCTGATTGATAGAGAGATGTAAATTAATCCTCATAAGACCTCTGTGAATTGTGAGTATTTTATTCCCATTTTACAGAAGTAAATACTGAAACTCAAAGGATTTTAAATGACCCACCTTGGGTTACTAAGTGAGTAATAAAGCCTCAATAGAGCCAAATTTCTCTGCTTGAAGTCCAAGATGCTTTACATTGTAATATATAAAGTACAGTAGTTAAATTATAGCAAATAGATCAGTCCCTCCTTGGGTCTAGAGTGTTCTAATACATCTGCAAGCAAAGAAAACATCTGGGCAATTTGCTTTGCAGTTAACACTAATGCATGTTGTATATTTTTATTGTTTGTGGACTCTGTTCTAGTTTGGTTTATTTCCCGTTCTGTTTGGTAAAGAACAAAAGAACATGGCCTCTGGAATCAGACATCTCTGAATTTGGATTTTGGCTTTACTTTTTATTAGCAGTATAATTTTAGATCTTAAATAACTTTACCAAACTTGAGTTTTCTAATCTATAAAAATGGGGTAATATCTGCATCATTGGATGATTATATTAATCTGTTGCTGATTAATACTGAGAAGGCAGTGGCACCCCACTCTAGTACTCTTGCCTGGAAAATTCCATGGCAACCCACTCCAGTGTTCTTGCCTGGAGAATCCCAGGGATGGCGGAGCCTGGTGGGCTGCCATCTATGGGGTCACACAGAGTTGGACATGACAAGTGACTTAGCAGCAGCAGCTGCTGCGTAATAAGTTATCCCCAAAATAAGTAGCTTAAAACAATAAATATTTATTACCTCACAGTTTATGTGGNTGGAGAATCCCAGGGATGGCGGAGCCTGGTGGGCTGCCATCTATGGGGTCACACAGAGTTGGACATGACAAGTGACTTAGCAGCAGCAGCTGCTGCGTAATAAGTTATCCCCAAAATAAGTAGCTTAAAACAATAAATATTTATTACCTCACAGTTTATGTGGGTCAGGAATTCTGGAGTACATTAGTGGGGTGGTTCTGACTCCGGGTCTCTCAAGTTGTTGGCTGGGGCTGGAGGATTATTTCCTAGATGACTGCCTCAGTGACTGTGCAGAAGGCCTTAATTCCTCACTATGTGGGCCTCTCCATGGCCTGTGAGTGTTTTCCCAGTATCGCAGCTAACCTCCCCCAGAGTGTGTGACCAGGAGAAAGAGAGAAACAGCATATGTGTGCACAGAAAGCCACTTTGTATTTTGTGAACTAGTTTCCAAAGTTGTACACATTTATATATATATACATACATATAAAAAACATTTTATAAATATATGTATGTATAACATATGCTATATTTTATTCTTTAGAATCAGGTCACTAAGTCCAGCCCACACTCAAGGGGAGGGAAATTAGGCTCCACCTCTTGAAGGGAAGAAAAGCAAATAATTTGTGAACTATTTAAGAGGTAGACTGTGCCCTAAGAGTCCCCTTTGACCACTGCTGACATGTGTTCTGAGAGTTCAGTTACCTTTCTTGCTGTTAGTCTGCCATCTAGCTCAGCTGGTGGGGCAAGAACAGGCTTTCTGATTGAGCAGCTCCCCTAAAGAACAGAGAGAAGTGACCTACTTCATTGACCCAAAGGCTGAAGTGATAGTTGTTATAATCATTCCTTACAAGGGTAAAGTGATGTAACCTGTGTTAATTTCCTGTCTGCTTAGTATAGTGATAGTTCAACCAATCCAAGGGTGAATAATCAGGGCATTTTTCTTTTGAGTACATTAGGAAGAGGGGATATTATTCCTAAACTTCACTCAGTATTTTTTGTTTTGAGAAAGCAGCAGTAGATCTAACCATGAAAACTTGCAGGCTTTACTATGTAAACATGGCCAACAAAGGGTAGAGGGTGGGGGCGCATTAAATTCCCATTGTCTCTGCATCTGATAGCCTTTAAGGGACCTTCCCATCCATAAATAGAAGCCTCTGTACAATCTGGAAGTAGATGAATGAAAGGGTGTGGTGTTTTCAACCTGAGCACCAAGGCGGGAGTGAAAGACCAAAACCCAGGTCTTGGTCTTCAAGAGTAGTAGCTTTTTAGAGACTGTATAGCCATATACCAACTCAGGTTTTAGCCTTCTGAGTGGTTCTTATGTATAATCTTGGGGATGAGTCTCCAAGGCAAAATCTGAGGCTGCTGAATTCACAGCACTATTGGAATTAGTCAAGTAACTGGAAGTGAGAGTCACTCAGTCGTGTCCGACTCTGTGACCCCATGGACTATCGACCCCATGGACTATCGAGTCCATGGAATTCTCCAGGCCAAAATACTGGAGTGGGTAGCCTATCCTTTCTCCAGCGACTCTTCCCGACTCAGGAATCGAACTGAGGTCTGCCGCGTTGCGGATTCTTTATCAACTGACCTAAGAGGGAAGTACTTAACTGGGCCAGAGTAAATAGAGTTGAGTAGGAGAATGAAAGTGGGGAAAAAACATCACATGTAAGCTGATTTCTGAAAGTTATATCTCAACCGTTTCCCTGAGCTCTGGACTTGATACTCAGATGCCTACTTGACAGCTTCACTTGGATGTTAAAAAAGTCCTGAACTTAACATTTCCTAAACTTTGAACTCCTGGTTTTTTACTACCATCATTGCTCTGTCCCTAAGCAAAACAAAAACAAACCAACAACAACAAAATACCCATGCTAATCCTTCTGCAGTCTTCCTCATCTCAGTAACTGGCAATTCGATTCTTGAAGTTACTCAGACCAGAAACCTTGGGGTCATGCTTGGCTCCTTTTTCTCTCACTTTCTACATTCAGTCCATTAACAAATATATTAACCTATAAAATATCCAGAATTCCTCACTTTTACCGCTGCTGCCCTCATGCAATGGCACCCCACCCCAGTACTCTTGCCTGGAAAATCCAATGGATGGAGTAGCCTGGTGGGCTGCAGTCCATGGGGTCGCTAACAGTCGGACAGATTGAGCGACTTCACTTTCACTTTTCTCTTTCATGCACTGGAGAAGGAAATGGCAACCCACTCCAGTATTCTTGCCTGGAGAATCCTAGGGATGGGGGAGCCTGGTGGGCTGCCGTCTATGGGGTCACACACAGTCGGACACGACTGAAGTGACTTAGCAGCGGCAGCAGCAGCCCTCATCCAAACCTCCCCCTCCCCCTTTCTGGATTGCTTTCAGAACCTCCTAATTGATCTTATTTCCACTATCCTCTCTCTACAATTGTCCACATAGTAGCCAGAGGGAGCCTGTTAAAAACACACAGATAATTTCATACCTACACTTGGTATTCACCAGTGGCTTCCCAGCTGACGTAGAGTAAATGCCAAAGTAATTTCATCATCCTACAAAGTCTATCCAATCTAGGCTCTATTCTCTGGTTTAATCTCTTACCATCATCCCCTTGGTTACTGTTTCAGCCAATTCCTCCATGCTGTTCGTTACACATAACAAGTACTCTTCTGCCCCAAAGCTTTTGCCTTTCCCTCTACTTGGAGTGTTCTTCCTGCAGATACATGTGGCTTACTCCTTTATTTTTTTCATGACTCTGCTAAAATTCACCTCATCAGAAAGGCCTTCCCCTGCCACTCTGTGACAAATTTGGCATATAATGAGTGCTCAACAAATATTTGTCCAATGAGTGAAGCATGCTAGAGGTACAGTGTGGTAGCTCTTCTGCTTACTGTGTCTCCCTGGTCCCCCATGATGGTGTGTTAGTATGCTGTGGAGCTTGCTCCTTGGTGTGCTTGTTGCTGCTGCTGCTAAGTCGCTTCAGTCGTGTCCGACTCTGTGCGACCCCATAGATGGCAGCCCACCAGGCTCCCCCGTCCCTGGGATTCTCCAGGCAAGAACACTGGAGTGGGCTGCCATTTCCTTCTCCAATGAATGAAAGTGAAAAGTGAAGGTGAAGTCGCTCAGGCGTGTCCGACTCTTAGCGACCCCATGGACTGCAGCCTACCGTGCTCCTCTTTCCATGGGATTTTCCAGGCAAGAGTACTGGAGTGGGGTGCCATTGCCTTCTTTTAAGAGGTTCTTGGTATTTCCTGACTGCAGAAAGCTCTGAGGAAGAGTGACCAGGTTAAGCATTAGGCCTGAGAGGTGACTGATTCACTGTGGGAGAAATTTGGCATGTTGAGAACTAGAGCCAGCCTGACTCATTCCCTTCTGTAGTGAGGAATTGTGCCTGGGAAAACAAAAAGACATTTCCTTTATAATATCCTATCTGGAAAACACCTCACACTGAGTGGTAATGACCAGGCTTTCATTAGTCAGGTTGTAGAGGTGGTTTGGGGCCTTGCTCGTTCTTTTCCTATCCAGGCGCATCAGGAGGTGGTCTAGGAAGCACAGTCTGAGAGGAGCAGGACATTGGATTATTTCTAAGCCGAGAAAAACCTAGCCAATTAGAAGGAAAACATGAGATTCAACCCATGGTATAATTATACAGGCTTTTACAGTCTCAAAATGACATCTATCTGTTTATGCAAGACACTGAATGTAGGCAGGGGCTAGAAATAACTCCATCTGATAATGGGTATAAAATTCAAGCGTAGAATAATTAAATAACTTGCAAAACTGGAATTTGGACCAGGCCTATTGATTCTCTTTCCCATTTTGGCCAACAAAGTGATGTCTGGCCTACTTTGAGTTTTA
The DNA here is from genome assembly GCA_006410675.1 of Oreotragus oreotragus. Lineage (NCBI taxonomy): Eukaryota > Metazoa > Chordata > Mammalia > Artiodactyla > Bovidae > Oreotragus > Oreotragus oreotragus. The sequence continues at coordinate 579,592 of SJYX01018437.1, forward strand.
TTGCTCTCAGATTAGTAGAACTGATGTGGTAAGGTGGAAATTTATAGTTAAGATCAAAGAAGGCCAAATTCAAAGAATTAGCTCTCATCTCAGGCTTCTTGGGTCCTTGAACTTTCTTTAATATTTAAACCACATATGCTGTTTATTTCTTCCTAAATGATCGTGGAAAGCAGAGATCAACAGCTTCCAGCATGTCTGGAAATTTCCCCAAGATTTGGTTCATTGAGATAATTGCAAATCAGGTGTATAAATCATATTCTTAAGTCGTTAAAACAACCTCATGAGACACTGGTTGAATTTCCTGTTCATTTCTTTCTTCTCTTGTGAAGACTAGTTTGCTGGATTTCCTCTTTTCCAGGAGAGCCTTGGCTATTGATATTCTTGGGTAGCTTCTCTAAGCATTCATCATTTATTGTTTTTATATACCTTACAATAGGACTTGATTTTAGGTGTTTGATCTCAGGGCTCTCTCATTTCCTTAACATAATGTATAGCATTTGATATAATACATAATTACTGCTCATGCAGGTGTTGTGAGAAAAAACCATGACTGGCAGAGAAGATAATAACTTCTGTTTGCATTTCTTTAAAGCCTGGCTTAATTTATGCAGTTGCACCTGTATTGTCTTCCAGTAGGTTGTAGAACCACCCATTTTATTAGTAGAGCTTCACATATAGTAATCCTGGTACCTGCTTTAGTGGGTGGGAGGTTAGGGCATGGGATTGGTTCCATTGCTCTGTTCTGACCTGAAATGCATGTTATCAAAGCTGAATATGAGGGTGGGTCTAAAGACTGACTGAGAGGCAGGGCTCTGAACCAGTAGTTTGGGCTTTGTATCTTGTTCAGCATAGGCTCCCATGGTAACTGTATTCTACACTTTCTCACAGCTGCTCCTGACATCACTGGCCATAAACGGAGTGAGAACAAGAATGAAGGGCAGGATGCCACGATGTACTGCAAGTCAGTTGGCTACCCCCACCCAGAGTGGACATGGCACAAGAAGGAGAATGGTATGCTCGTGGTGAGTAGGAGGCAGCCCTGGTCCTCTATATGTGGGTGTCTATGGTTGCTGGAGTTTCTCCTGGGGTGCTCCAGACATCTGGGCAAGTTTCTGCAACCTGCCATACCAGCTGCCATGGCTTGGGTCACCCTTTCTGGGGTCATGGTTATATCACAAATTGAAGGGCACTGATAGTCTCTGCTTAGCATGGAATCCCTTCCCTACCTATGAGTTTGTTAAAGCTGTCTGGTAAAAGGCTTGGCTCTTTGCCTTCAAGATAAGACACCAAGAAGAGCTAACCCTGGTCTTAAAATTTTACTATTCTAGTCCATTTATCCTAGAGAAAATATTGTTCTTGAAGTGGCCTTAATGTATTTTTCCCGATTTTTGGGAAAGGCAAGGCAGTAAGAGCAGTTAATAGTATTATATATTCCTGAAACATATTAAATTACTGGTTAGGAGTTGAGACAATCTAAGGAGGCCCACTGGCAGCCTTAGACATTGGAAATCTGACAGTATCTGCTCCAGAAAAGGTCAAAGGAAACATCTTTTTCAATCTATGGGATGACTCCTGATGGTATTGGGAGAGTCAAAACTTTAGACTCCTGATTAATGCTTGACCAATCTCCTTTTCTCAGATGGGATGTCATACATTCCTCTCCAGGCTTTGTATGCCTAGAACTCTACTTTTCAGGCATCCTCTTTGATTGTCAGTCTTCAGAATCAGAAGGGACCCTCGAGATCATGTAATCCAGGTTCTTTAGAAAGATTATAAATATTAACCAAGGTAAATTGGTGGCGGAGCCACAAAAGTTTCTTGCATATGATAGTACTTTAAAAATACTCTTTGAAACTATAAGCAAGGTGGAAAGACAGCTCTCAGAATGGGAGAAAATAGGAAATGAAACAACTAATAAAGATTAATAAATTAATCTCCAAAATATACATGGCAGCTTATGCAGCTCAGCATCAGAAAAACACCCCAATCAAAAAGTGGGCAGAAGAACTAAACAGACATTTCTCCAAAGAAGACATAAAGATGGCTAAAGAACACATGAAAAGCTGCTCAGCCTTGCTGATTACTAAAGAAATGCGAATCAAAGCTACATTGAGGTATCACCTCACACTGGTCAGAATGGCCATCATCAGAAATGTCTGCAAGCAGTAAATGCTGCAGAGGGTGTGGAGAAAAGAGAACCCTCTTGCACTGTTCGTGGGGATGCAAATTGATACAGCCACTATGGAAAACAGTATGGAGATTGCTTAAAAAATTAGGAATAGAACTATCATATGACCCAGCAATCCCACTACTGGGCGTGTACCCTCAGGAAACCATAATTGAAAAAGACACATGTATTCCAGTGTTCATTGCAGCACTATTTACAATAGCTAAGACATAGAAGCAACCTAGATGTCCATCAACAGATGAATGGATAAAGAAATTGTGGTACATATTCACAATGGAATATTACTCAGCCATAAAAAGGAACACATTTGAATCAGTTCTAATGAGGTGGATTAATCTAGAGCCTATTGTACAGAGTGAAGTTAGTCAGAAAGAGAAAGACAAATATCATATATTAACACATATATATGGAATCTAGAAAGATGATACTGATGATCCTATCTGCAGGACAGCAGTGGAAACACAGACATACAGACTTATGGTCAAAGGGAGGGAGGGAGAGGGTGGGATGACTTGAGAGAGTAGTATTGAAATATATACATTATGTAAAATAGATAGCCAATGTGAATTTACTGTATGATGCAGGAAATCCAAAGGCTGGTGCTCTGTGACAACCTAGAGTGGGTAGGATCCAGAGGGAGGTGGGAGGACGGTTTAAGAGGGAGGGGACGTGTGTATACCAATGATTCATGTTGATGTATGGCGAAATCATCACAATATTTTAAAGTAACTATCCTATCCTCCAGTTGAAAATAAAATAAAATTTTAAAAACCCTTTGAAGGCGTGTGGACCAAAGATCATACGTGAGAAATCTGGAATTAGTGAAGGAGTAGAGCAGGAATTAGAGGAGTTGGCAGCTCTTCAAATCCTAGGGTTGAAGTTTCACAGAATAACTTAATTTTGAAGGCTATGAATTTCTCATTTTAGCCAAACCCATACTTAAGTGTAGACATGATTTATGCTATAGCTAGATATCATTCTGGGGATTATATTTACCTTTCCTCTCTACTGTTTCTGATTACCCTTTAGTTGCTGCATGTGAACTGACAGAAGAGTCAGATTTTTCCCCTGCTAGTATCCCGTGAGATCAGAGCTGCAAACCTGTCCCAGCTCCACCCAAACCCCTGGTCATACTCTCACCCCTGCCTTCCCACACATGCCTGGAGCATTCCTGTCTTGCTTGGTCAGCTCTCCTCTCCCACAGTCTAGTTTAAATGTTAGCTCTTCTCCAACTTTCCTTGACTCTCTCCAGCAGTGTCCACTCACTCAGTGCAGTGTGGCTCTATACATACCCTCTGTTGGTGCTTCTTGCACATTCCTGGAGCCATCTCTTTTGAATTCTGGTTCCCTCCCCAGGTCATTTTGATGTCCTGCTTTCCCTTGCTCACCTTCCTCTTAGGCTGGATATGAAACATGTAGCATATATTAGTAAACGATCTCTTTCTTTTAACCTTGTAATTCTGAGAGGAAGCGGAAGTTATGAATTTCCTCCATTCTGACTAGCAGCAAGTTCTTAGCATTGTTTCTAGAGGAAGTATAGGGAAACTTTCCAGAATTCACCAAGTGTGAAGTAGATGTGCTGAATCTGAAGTCATTAAATAGGCCTGATGTTACCAGATACATAGCTGACCACGGAGCTCACACCCTTTCTCCATCCTCTTTCTGGTTATGGAGTTCTTATCTGGTGTTTGGAGCAACATCTAGATTAAGTCATGTTTTCTGGGTCTGCAGGGAAGGATGTCCCTTCATTAAAATTGGCAAAGTCCTGATTCTGCTAGAAGCTTATTGATTGGTTGTTGTTGAGATTGAAGGGAAGACAGTGATCAAGTATTCAAGGTTCCTTGGACAAAAATGACCTTAGACATTGCTCCCTGATCCCATTCAGTGTTTTGCTAAGGATGGAGAATAGTCTTACCCTGTGTCGGGCACTTAATTCACCTACTCTGATCTTTGTGTGTTCTCACTTTTTCTGCTCCTGAGTAGGATATTGTCAATACTTCTGGCCGCTTCGTCATCATCAACAGGGAAAATTACACTGAGCTGAGCATCACTAACCTCCAGATCACAGAAGACCCTGGCGAGTATGAATGTAATGCTACCAACTCCATTGGCTCTGCCTCCGTTGTCACCATCCTCAGGGTACGGAGCCACCTGGCCCCACTCTGGCCTTTCTTGGGAATTCTGGCAGAAATCATCATCCTTGTGGTGATCATTGTTGTATACGAAAAGAGGAAGAGGCCAGATGAAGTTCCTGACGGTAAGAGCATCCCTACAAAATAGCTGTAATGTTGGGGCTGGTTCCTTGGGGGTGGTTTCCAAGCACCCAGAGAGGACTATAAGGATGTTGGGATTCGGTCCCAAAAGGAGAGAAGGAAAAATTCTTACACTGGTTCCTCATCCCCCTACCCCTAAGATTAGCCACTTTGAACTATAATTATTAGCTCTGTCCTTCCATGTGGGTGTTCTCGAACTCCAGTCCCTTCTGCCCTTCAGGCCCCTTGTGGGGAATGGGCAGTTGTCAGTCTCTTTGTTCAGCTCTGTCCTCCTCCAATACAGATCATCAGGCAGATTGAGCTTGAGGAGAATCCAAGTCAAGCCTAGAAGCCACCCCAAGATCGCAGGCCACCTGGCCTTTTCAGGCAGATTTAAGGTATCTGATTGGTTGTCACATGGTTGCCTGGTATAGCCCCTATAGGTAACTGCACCAGTCCAGTCAAACTGTTCTTGGGAAAAGCCATGGGAACAGGTCACCCTTTGGTTCCCTTGGTTGGCCCCTTCAGGTTTCCAAGGTTCCTGGTGAAGCAGGGCCCTGCCATTTGGCTTTTTTGTCTGTCTCACAAAGAATGGTGGAGAGCGTCTGATGCATCACCACCTCCAGTTAGAACAAATAGCTAAGCAGTACCTCCTGGCTTTCTTGCCCAAGGTGGCACTCTCAGGCTGGCCCAGGGTCAGAGAAGGGAGTGAATAATAGCAGCAGAACAGCCAATTGTTAGGCATTGGAAAGAACAAGAATCTTAGATTGATAGACATACTTAGAGTCAGAAAAGGTTCTGGAAGTTTTTGTTTTTTGTTATGGATGTTCCAGACTACTGATTAAGACTTGCACCCATAGTACTTCAGATTCCTAACTAGCTCCGCAGCTCCATCCTCCAGCCCTATAACATCATCAGCAAAAAACAAATAATTGACCAGCCACCCATGATCACACTTGCCTGTCACTGATTGGACTGGAAGAGTGTGTTCCTAGGCTGAGTGGAAGCCAGCTTTGGGTGACGGGGAAGTTGTCCACTCCAGTCTGGCTGTTCTGGGCCCATGCTTGCTATGCCCTGCCCCAGAGAGTTGTCTGTGTTCTTGTGGCTGGCCAGCAGGAGGCACTGCCTGCCATGTGTGTCAGTGGGGAATGCTAAGGGAGGTCTGGTGCTCCCTCAGAAAGAGTGCAGCCCTGAAGGCGTGACAGAGGCTTCAGGTTCTCTGGAAGGACATGCCTGAGAGCAGCAGCCACCTCCCCTTTCTTTTCCTCTTTGCTCAGCAGCTCCTCAGTCTCTTGGCTTGTACTCGGTAGAGGGAGGATAGTAGCGAGGTTGGTGACAAGGTTTTTTGTTGAAGCTAACAGTATATTTGGATTTCCATCCAAGTGTACATTTAGCAATGAACTAGATGGAGGAATGGGATGGACTCAGCTGGAAGCAGACGGGCCTTTGTAAATTCCTGGGCTTGTTCTGTGCGACTAAGAGTTTCCTGGGATTTTTTACTTTCCTTCTCTTGGGTCCACAGAACTGCTATTCTGTGAAGTAAAACTGCTTTCTTAGGCTTATTGTGTATGAGTAATGCTTGTTTCTCGAAATTTCTCTTTATTACAAATTAGGACTTCCAAAGCAGATCTATGTTTAGATCTGAGAGTAAAGGGGAAGAGTTGCCTGTCAGTGTGTTTTCAGTGTTGGCTTACTAGGAGTGGTTTTGCCTCACTCCTGAAAAGAGGTTTTTCATTCCCTCTGAATGGTTTTGCTTTGTTAAATATCACCTTTCTTGGCTTCAGTTTTGGAAAGGTTGAGATGCAAAAAGTCAGTAGAAAAGATAAAAATGAGCTTCAAAACTTGATGTTTTAACTTTTAAGACAAGGCTGGCTGCCCCTCTGTTGGCAGAGTGACACATTGGCTTAGCCTGTCCCTGTCAGAGGTTCTAGTCGTTTTCGGAGGAAGCCATTTCACTTACCAGGTTGCTGTCCCAGCATGTATGGAAGACATCAGTGCTAACCTGAGGAATGGTTAGCATTGATTCTGACAACTGCAAGCACCTGCCCAAGGTAGCAGCTATCTTTTTTTTAAGAGCTCTATGGCTGTTGAACACAAATGGGGATCAGTTTCTAATAAGAGACATCTGTGGCCAGCAAAACTCATGAATAGCTTCCTAAGGGGAAAATACTTCTTTTAAGATAAATTGTTACGGAGAATGATTGAATCCTATGTAAAAGAGATGACTGCAGGGTAAGTGCAAAGTAAAACCTTCTTGCTCTAGTGTCTTAGAAAAATGCTGTAATGCAGGCAGCTTTTACTTTGTTGTTGTTGAATTGGGGTGAAAAATCTGGGATCCTGGGATTACTGCAGTGCTTGCCTTCTCTCCATTCCCCTCCTGATGGCCAGCACGGTCCAGGCTCCGTTCTCTGTCATGTCCCTTGCCCTTCCTTGAGCATTTCCATCCCATAGTTTCCTCCTTTGTCTTCCTCCCTCTTTTTCTCAGACTCTTCCCTATTCCTGCTTTCCCCTTTTTTCTTTTCTTCTGGAAGTAATTTTTTTAAAAAAGTTCCTCCATGACTTTTCCTTATGCTGTGTCTTTTTCTTCTTTAGCCAGTTTCCCCTCAACTCCTGTGCAATTCACAAGAGCAAACTCACCTCATGTGCTTTCCTCCTATCTGCCCTGCCTCAGATTTACATACAGATACATGCATACACTCCTTTTGGGAATGAATGAAGAGGTACATTATACCTGATACAGATTTGGAATTTTAGAGGTGATAAATTTTTTATCTATCAAATGACCGTTCATAGCTCTGTGTTGACTTATTTATACCATTGTGAAAATTGTTTGTTTTTTTTTTTTTTTTAAAGAGGCCTGACATGCTTTTTTCTCTGCCAATGGGTATACTATTCTCAAGATACCGCAATAATGTATTTCTAACTCAACCTTTTTTATATGAAAAAAGTTTATATAAAAGTCGTAGTATTCATATTTGGGCAGTTTGTGAGTTTTTTCTAACTTAGCACTATATTAGAAAAGCACTAAGGGAATAATAAAAGTATAAAAACACAAATTTCAGCTATTTTTTTTTTTTTTTTAAAGAGGCCTGACATGCTTTTTTCTCTGCCAATGGGTATACTATTCTCAAGATACCGCAATAATGTATTTCTAACTCAACCTTTTTTATATGAAAAAAGTTTATATAAAAGTCGTAGTATTCATATTTGGGCAGTTTGTGAGTTTTTTCTAACTTAGCACTATATTAGAAAAGCACTAAGGGAATAATAAAAGTATAAAAACACAAATTTCAGCTTACGTAGTTCAGCCTAAGTTTCACTAGAAAAGCAAACACTGCTTCAAATTTCTCACATAGAAAATACTTAGGGTTAAGGTTTAGCAGCTTGCAAAGGCCCATGACTTTTTATCTGCTAGAAAAAGTAGAGTGTTTTTAGGACAGTTTGTAAGTGTAACTTGTATCTAAATCCCTTAGGTCCCTATTATGGTGTCTTTGAGGATTAAGGCCCCAAGAGGTTGTCTTGTATCTGTTTGTCACCTTTTACTGTCAATATTTTTAGTAACAGATGAATCATGGAGCCAGGTGAGGGCTTTGTTTTTTGTTTACTCACCTCCTGACTACATTCTTTGAAAATGTTAAATGACATTTCTCTAAAAAGACTAAATACAACTAGCATCCCTCTAGTCTTCCATCCACCTTACTGCCGGACACATGTTTGGAGCACACCTTCTGTGTTGGTTCCCTGCTGACTGAACCCAGAGGGTGAATAGAGTGTGCGTTCAGCTCTCTCCCCAGTACCCTGAGGAGATGGGGAGTGAGCCTGCTCAGCTCTTGGGCCTTCAGTTCTGCTGCACATTCTACTGACCTTGAATGAAAACAGAAGCTGATTTAAGAAAAGTGTTGGCATCACATCAAAAAGAGTCTTCTACATTCACCATTAGGGAGATAACCTTTATAAGCAAGTATAGGCACTTTTCCTTTAAGTTACTGGTACGAAAGATATTTGCAGTTTTGTGGGAACCATTTTTAGTGGCTGTGATATATCCAAACTCTCTTTGACACTTCAGAATTAAGAGCTAGTCTAATGTGCCAAAATCAATTAGATGATCAAAACATTGGTAGCATATGAAGCTTTACAAAGGCCAGGAATGTTGGGAAAGAAATAGGAATTTTAAAAACGATACGTGAAACACGTGTTGGCTCTTAAGCGGGGGTCATCTGAGCCAGTAATAAGTTACCTTATGAAGAAAATATAATAGGACTGAACAAGGAAGCAGATTGGAAGTAATTGTTAATCTTTCTTGGATTTTGTGCTACTCTGCTGAGATCTGGCAAAATTTAAGTGGTTTTAGAAACCATAACAACTCATCCTCAGTGAGATGAGGCAGTGAAAAAGGAGCTTTGACCAATCAACTCATTTTGACATTAAAGCCATCTTTTTTGAGATGGTGGTTTATCAAGTAAGCTGCTATTTACTAGGCATCGCAGAGCACCCTTCCAGATTCTGGGGCAATGTAGGCGAAGGGGAGTGAGGGTTCCAGTGCATTCGATTGGATAGACAACATTCAGCTGAATCAGTGCGTGCAGCAGCCCCACCAGGAACTTCACTCATAAGATGGATTCCAGAAGCATCTTGTTTCCATTATCCCCCAGCTCTCTTCCTCATCTAGTCAGTGGCTGGGAGTAATACCCAGCTGGAGAGAATAGTCATTGTTTTAGTGGCTGTCTTTTGGCCTGAGGGTTTGGGGTATGTTGATACTTGTCGGTTACTATGACTTCTTTTTTTTCCCCCCTCAATTGCATCAAACCCTTAAAACATGGTGGTAAGTGAGTGATATGCATGCTTTTGGAGTTTGTTTAATCTCCGCTTCAGTCTATACGATGCACAGTTCATAATGTTAACACTTTCCTTCAAGTTTACTTCATTCACTTTCACAACTAATTTGGATTTCAGTTTGCTGTTTAATCCTCATTTACTTTAATTTTCGTACCTTTTTTCTGTAGTTCTGTTCTTTCCCTCTCTGCCGATTTCCCTGTTAGAGGTCAAGTTGTTATTTTGTTTGACCTGTAAAGAGAGAGTGGTACTGCAGATAGTGGTTCAAGTTAGGGAAATGGGAGACTTGAGGCTCTTTGTTGCTTGTAAATGTGAAAGTGATTTTGGGGAGAGAGACGAAGGGGCTGTGAGATGTAGACACTGTTGTGAACAGCAGCTGCTCCCACTTGCAGGCATGGTGGCAGCTACACCAGAGCCACTCTTGCTAAAACCCTTTCATGCAGCCCTTTGCACGTTAATCGGCTTGTTGGGCTGGGAAATGACGTTATTAGTCAGGCACCAGGGTGTACATACATCCACATTACTGAAGAAAGGAAAGCTCATGGTGTGAAGTGCTTGGGTTGGTGCTGACAGTGTCACGCTTTGAAAAGATGAGCTTGGCGGGATCGCGATTCCCTCTCCCCTTTTTTTTCTCTTAAAATTGGGAGTAGATTGGTGATATTCTTGAATCAGCTATCTTGCTTTAGAATTTTGTGTCTTGAGGTACACAGCCAGAGCACTGAAAATACTCTTAAGTCTGCTCCCGTCAGTCCTGCAGTGCTTAGTTCCTAGCGTGTAGCTGAGCTGGCGTGGCCAGGGCGCTGAGAGCGTTGGGCGGTTGCGCTGAGGGGGGATCTAGGCCAGGCTTGTGTGTCTCAGTGCCCGATGCATCTCTGTACAGTTCCACTGTATAACAGTGCACAGCTGTCTTGGGTGTCTAAGTCTTAGTGCGTTCTCTGTACTGTTCAATAGTGTGTTTTTAGTAGTAGAATCCTGTGGACACTGGTGTGTCACTAGCCTATTGTTTTGGCTGATAAGTCATTGGTTTGTGGTTAGTTTTGTTTCCGTTTTTGTTATTTTGTTTTGTTCTGTTTTGCTTTTTTGAAATCTTTTTTGCTCCAGTCACTGTGTGTGCTGGCAGTGGCTTTGCCTCTCCGTTGCCTCGAAGGAACAGGTGGAGCAATGTCTCCCTCTGACAGACATTACTCCTGACGTGTGCTCCTGCAGATGCCTACACTGAGACTGTAATCTCCATAACTGCTTCATGTGCACCAAGCCCCCTTGTGGAATCCTGCTGAGAGTTTTTCTAGAAGCCTTCAGTTCTGAATCATTTAGTCTACCTGACTTTTGTAAAATAAAAAGAAACTAAGAGCACTTAACTTGTTCCCCCACCTTTATGGGCCTTTAAAAAAATCTTGTGTGTCTGTGTACACACACACACACACACACATACACACACACACACACACATAACCCTGATTAAAGGGAACCAAGTTGCCCTTAGTTGAAACAGGGAAGAAAAACTTGGTAATACCATCAGAATCAGAAAATACCAATTTAAGAAGGTACCTAAACTCAAGATAATGTAAGTGTTTTGATTAAAAAAAAAAAGATAACTCATGGCTCATCTGGGTTCAGGTTCTGGTTTTGGCCAGGGCACAAAATGAGCCTGTTTTTCTGTCTGAAGTCTTTTCTAGAGGGATGTCAGCACTACTCAGCTTTCTCTGGTCTGTCACAGAGCATCTTCTGGTCTGTATTCGCTTGGTGCTGGCACAGCCCAGCCTGACTGACCCACTATTAGGTTGAACTATTGTGGCTTCCTCTATCTTATTCTCCAGACTACAGACTCTCGTAAAGATTACAGAACAGCAAGAACAGTGTCCTGTGGGGAAGAGAGGATGTGTGGCTAAACGTATGGCACATACACATCCATCTTACATTGCAGGATTGAGTAAAAACTATGCATGCATTCACCACAAGAAAACAAACAGCAGGATTTTACAACTGAAATGTTGGTTTGTCTTCTCATCTATTTAAGAGTGAACCACTGGAACTTGGGGACAAGATGAGAATAATAATATTGCAGTCTATCTGTCCGCTACAGTTGCAGTTTTTCATGACAAGCATTCAAAGTGTTAACTAAAACCATTGAAACAACATACCTGCCATTAAAAACCTGAATCTAGAAATAATAACTCCATGAGTGTTTTGCACCTCCAGATGGAATGGCCTTGAATAAATGCTATGAATAGCCATGTTTGCCACTTGCCGTTTGCTGTTGTATTAATCCTGATGCAGAGTCTCACAGTTTTCTCCCTTCTTCTCCTGTCTCTCAATGGATTATTAAAACCTGGATACCTGTGTAGACGATGAACCAGCTGGGCCAATGTAAGTACTTTGTTGGACTTTGGTTCAGTAGTTTCTGGTTGGGTTATTTTATATTTAGTTTAATTAAAGGGCATAGCTAAGATTGTAGGGGAAGACAGATTTGAATGGAAAGCTATGTTGCAGTGTAGACTTCTTAGCTGGACATGGAGCGGACTGATAGCCCTTTGATTCCCAGGACAGGCTGTACAGTTTTGTTCTTAGTAGCAATATAAAGTGGAATACCATGCAAAAAAAACGTTTAAAATTTTGCATACCCCATATGTTTACATTGATACTGTGGGGGAAATTACCATTGTACCTGAGGCTTCAGGTTTTGTTCAAGCTAGACTATAGCATGGATAAACTGCCTGGCTCCATTAAATTGTGGGTATTCAAGAGACAAAACTACAAATTTTGAATCAGTCCAAGATTTGCAGTCTCCTAGAGCTGGGGACTAAGAAGTCAGAGGCAGAAGTGTGCCCAAATTAGTTAAGTGCCAGAGAGCACAGCACTGCCTGTATATAATTAAGAAGAGACGAGACAGTGGTGTTAAGTAGAGAAAACTAATCACTTTTTTGTCGTAATTAATAGTTTATAAATCAAAGCCCACGTTACCTGGGTATTATCTGCCTTGGGAGTCAAAAGGATTGATTAAGGTTGTAGGCACTTTACACAGGGTGTATTAATTGTGTATTAATATCATGCAATAAAATCTCTTACTATACCAGGGATGGCAGTAAGTGAAAGAGTCCCTGTATTTCCATGTGTTATACTTTGAAAAGTTGCTACTGACCTTGAGTTTAACTCTTGTAATGCAATTTTTCCTCCAAAGGAAAACCAACTCTACCAACAATCACAAAGATAAAAACTTGCGCCAGAGAAACACAAATTAAATACTACTTATATGTAAGTATGGACTTCTAACTTTAGAAGTTTTAAGTTATATTCAAATGAATGTGCCTCTTTCGACTTTATCACAAAGTCTTCAATAGTGGATGTTATGTTGCAAGATCTTTCAGTTGATTCCAGAGCTTCCAATACTGATGGAACAAGTTGTCTGTCCAGTGAAGCAACTGGAAAGGAACACTTTCAGCTGAGTTGTAAAAAACATAGATGCTTTTCAGAGTGTGTATGATGTTTCAAAGCATCACCTTACCACTTTACTTCTTTAAAAAGAGGTAAATGTAAATTGTCACCTTCTTAGGTGGATTATTCCTGAGGCCAGTTGGTCCCACTTTGCTTCTGGGGGCAAGGCAAAAATGGTGGCCAGGCACAGCTGGGCCAGAGTGCCTACTGCTTAGGCACATGGAGATCAGAATTTCACACCACATCCCTGAGCATGCTGTTTGAACCAAAGCTTTATGTGGTGCTTGATGTACTATTAAGTAATAGTGCATGTTCCCTTTTAATTTCTACTTTCTTCACAGATCTTTAGGTTCCTGAAACTGGTGGCAACATGACCTGCTAAATTTTCTGCTTGGACCTCTTTGGTTCTTTTCCCTTTCAAGTGAGCAGCACCACGATGACTGTCTAAAGCATGCCTTATTTAGCCTCTCCTGTAAGGGTGATCTAGCCAGGTACATTTTAAACAATGCTTCAGTGTAGAAGGTGTAAACTATTTTGGGCTTGATGTGCTGTGAATGTTGCTTTTATTTTTTTGTTAAAATATTTAAATAGAAGTGAAAAGGTGACCGCTGAGGGTCAGATCATGCATGCGCCATTTTTTACTTAATGCAGCTGTTAAATTGGCAAAGCTCTAAAATGCACTGCTGCCATCTAGTGATACATTTTTGTAAAGTACCGCAAAACATACAGATATATACAGTATATAAATATATATATATATATTTATATTTTTTGGGGTGGGAGAAATCCAAAATAAATGCTTGTTTCATTTTTAAGCTGCTGATACTCATTCCTTATTGTATGTTGTCAGATGAGGAAACTGTTCAGTTCTGGTACATAAAGATGAGTAATATAAACTGAAATCTATAATTTTAAGGGCTTAACATGACTTTGATAAGAAGCTGGAACAGTTCACTGAATGGATATAATGAATTACAGTATATATGTATGATTGCTTTTAAAGTGATTATTTTTTCTTTTGATTTAAATCATGTAAATTCCTAAATCCTTTTGCACTGATGTGTTAAAACCTAATTGTACATTCAGTTAAGGCAAACTTTTATAATTTACCTTTTGTTTTCAATGATCTTGAAATGTTAAAGCATGGTATTCTATGCAACTAGTTATTCTTTGAGGTTGACACTGTATTTTTTCATTGATTTGAGTGTAGATTTTCACGCCCAGCAGGGTTCTCACGCGGTGCGTAATTGGTAAATGCATGTACTTGTGTTTTGTGTAATTGCTGAAGTGCAATGATGTAAAAAAAAAAAAAGTGGATTCACCTGTTTTTAAAAATAAAACTGATAAAAGGTGTTGGAATAATACTCTTTATTCTCTATAATCTTAGGAGGAAGCCTTTTTTTCCCATTCCTCCCAATTTCTGTATGTGCACAGACTGTTAGCCACTCAGCCCTGTCAGCTTTTTTAGTTCCTTTTCCACTTCTTCCACAAATGCCGGGAAGTTCTGATCCATGAGGCACAAGCGTAGAAAGGGGCCTAACCCTTCTGCCTTCCATGCAGATTGTTGATAGACAAGTGGCAGCTCCTCTGATGCCATGAGAGACTGTGGGGATTCCAAAAGAGTAGTTTATTAGAGATTACAGGGGAAAGCAACAGCCTGAATACTAGAACACAGAAAAACTGCCTTAAGGTAAGATTTGGGAAGTAAGACACCAAAAATTAGTGTTAATTAGCTTTGCAAGTTCCAAGTTCCTTTATATAATATTTTTAAATATACATACAAAGTGAGATAAACTTGTATCCTTAAGTATTTCAAGTATTACTAATAGTGATTTGCAAAGATACCGCTTTAATGAAGAGTACAGTGCTGCTTAAGTTTGTAGATTGAGAAGTCTATCAATGAATGAACTCCACTTAGTTCATCCTTGCCACCTAATAGGTGGAAGAATGGGTGTGAGCTGTTCATCATATGGAAATTGGGTTCTGAATGTAATAAAGGTTACAAACTGACTATCCCAAGGACACAGCTCACTGTCTTTCTCTGGTTCTGTCCATGAGGCTTGACAAGTAGAGGCCTGTGTCCATTGCTACAATCAAGGCAGAACATTTCTATCACCCCCAGAAATTCCCTCATTGCCATTTACTCTTATTGTCAAACCCTCAACTCTTGGCAACTATGATCTGTCCTCCATACTGTGTATAGTTTTGCCTTTTCTGGAATGTCATATAAACGATGTTATGTAATACCGCACGTTTTTCACATGCTTATTTGTCATCTCTCTGTCTTCTTTGGTAACCTGTAGTATTTTAAAGTCAGTTGACTAAGCTGCCAATACTTAAACATTAGGAGAATTCAAAGAAAAGTCTGACCATGCTTGGCAATTTGGAAGATTAGGCAAAAGATGCACCGATCCAAGCAATGAAGACGGCTTCAGCTCTATGTGTGGTCCACCTACTTCTGAGCCTTGACTTAGCCGCCTTTTTCACTCCTCATGTTAATTCTTCTAGGTAGGTAGGTTTTCTACCCTTTCCATGGATTGCATGGTTTGGTGTATATGTATACAGTTGACATTTCTCAAGGAACTATCTATAATAGAAACTGACTTTTCTAAATTCAAACCAGCTTTTCAGACTATCTAAAGGTAGAAAGAAGAAAATGAAAGTCAAATGAAGCCTGTTCTCCAGCAGAAGCCACTATTAACATGGTAGTGTATCTCCTTCCAGACTTACTTCATGTGTATGTCTTTACTACAAAAGTCAAATCATGTGTGCTGTTTTGTAGCCTTTAGAAACCAATGTACTATGAATATCTTCCAATGTCAACAGATTAAGACAGACATCACTTTTTATTGACTATATTTTATCCCACATACGGTTATGGCACTTTTTAACAACTCAGTATCCCATTAGTGGATAATTGTTTCCTATTTTGTTACTATTAAAATTACTGACAAACATCTTTGTATGTATATTTGTGTAGATGAATGGTATTATAGGTAATACGATATTGAATTTTATCTACATTGCTAAATTGCTTTCAAAGAATTTTACCAATTTATATTCAAAGAATGACTTGTTTAGAAGGTTATAGCAAACAAGTAACATACCTGAGCTTCTAGCCTGACGCTTTTTTATACATGGTTCTTCTGTATAATGTAAATAAACTGGGCCAAGGTTCATCTTTTATAACAACTGATACTTCCTAAATAAGGATATCACACCCTGCTCTGCTCATGCTTTTCTGTGGCTTAGTCACTCTGGTTCAGTTGACCTATAATCCTGGTGGAGAAACAGGGCTACAAACTGGGAACTATGAAGTCTGCCCTGCTTCTGGACAACGAGGTTTCTAAATTTTTTCTGTCATAGTTGCTGACTTACTAAAAGAAATAGACATGAATTCTTAATTTAGTCTTCTTTAAAATCTGTGATTGCCCATTTATTTGGCCTGAGTGGTGTGCCAGGTGGAGAAAACAACCCATATCGTCTTTCTTACACCACTGTTAGCACAGTTTAATAGATAAAGTAGAAAGGAAATTTATGAAAATTGGATATTGATGAAGTCCATGCAGAATTTTAGGGAAAGCATGAACTGTTGGCTGAGAACCTGCTGTCAAGCACAGCAGGGAATGCAGTGAGGAGGAGA
The DNA here is from genome assembly GCA_006410675.1 of Oreotragus oreotragus. NCBI lineage: Eukaryota > Metazoa > Chordata > Mammalia > Artiodactyla > Bovidae > Oreotragus > Oreotragus oreotragus. The sequence goes on from SJYX01018437.1 coordinate 595,940, forward strand.
CCAGCCTCAGGAACCCTGAGCCTGACTGAGCCTGAATGAATAGTTCTGCAGGAGTGTTTGGTAACAGCAAAATTAAAGTGGGGAGGCCATGTCCAAAAGCAGTTCTGTGGTACAGAGTGGAGTCTTCCTGGGGCTCCAGACATCCTTAACCTGAGATCCTCACACTGAAGATCTGCCCCTACAGAAACCATGGTTGATCCGACTTAAAATTCATATTGCTGTTTGTCTTAGAAGAGTTTCCAAATTGCATTTCCAAAGTTAAACTGAAATTCTTAGCTTTATTCTTCTTTCAGGAAGGTGGTGAATAAATTCTTTATCTCATGTGTTTAAAGTCTAACATTATAGACCACTTTCTGTCTTTTATTTCCTCAAGAAGATAGTTCTTCAGTATGTGCCATCATGTCTAATCTCACAACAAGGATAGGTGGACATGGCCTGTCTCTGTCTTTATGGTCTTCCATAGTAACATTTTAAGTTACTGTTCTAGAACAGTGGGTTGAACAGAGGGATATAAAATTCTTCGGGATCACTGTTTTTCCTGACGTGAAAACTGAATATGGAAATAGGCCCTACCTGAGCTAACCAGGCCACTGAGGTCCTTCCTCCTGGACTGCTTGTGCCAGCTGGCACGCACTGCTGCTGCTCTGAGTTCTGCAGTGAAACAACGTGCAGTTAGGAGACCGGCCGAACATAGTCATAAGTACCGCAGGCCACTGAAGAAGTGGAGCACATGTGTTAATGTTAAAAGAAAGTGAGTAAAGGTTCTAAAGTCACTGTTGGTGTAGTCTGTCCTTGTTTAAGCTCGGCTGTTATCTGATTTACCACAGCAGAGATACAGAGATAAAATCTGAGGTGCCTGCCCTGTGCCTGGCGTTCCTTATGTCTCACTGGCTGGTAATGCCTTTTCCTGCCTGATACTGTGGCATACTTCTGTCTTAAGAGGCCCAGCCCAGGACCATGTGCTGGTACTGGAGGGCAGTGGATATTGCCCAGCTTCTGATAATCATGATTTGTCACCTTCTATAAATTATCACTCAGGTAATATACATGTTCTTTGTAGAAAAGCAAAATGGGGGCAGGGGAAACACTATAGTTGCAAGATAACCATATCTTGTAACTTTAAAAAAAAATCTCATTTTAGACATTAAGTTCTCCTGTTAGTAAAATTTCTAGATATATTCATCCAACAATGTTTGTGTCTACTGTGTCAACACTGGGATGAAAAAAGGAAGGGAGCCACAGAAAGCAAGGTAGAGGTCTGGCTCGCAAGAATCCACAACCCAGTAAGAATCTAACAAGTGAAACAACTTGAATGCAACTGAGGATGTGCTGGCATGGAGGGGAGTATAAGACTTCAGGCTTGCAGTGGAGGGCAGTATAGGAAGGGTGTGTGTGCTAACAAGCATGAGGGGTAGGAATGCTCCAGAGCCCGAGCTACTTCTTATGGGAGGGGCTGTTCTTGAGCGGAACTCAGGATGTTTTCTAGGCAAACAATGAACAAGGTGTAAGAGAAATCCTGGAGGCATAAGAGGCCGCTTCTACCTAAAAACAAAAACTTCTCCAAGAGCCCCACCACCCTTCCTTCCTAGCCACATGTCTGCAGGCTTAGTTGTGTTCTGGATAGCAGTGGCACTTAAAGAACTAATAATCTCCAGACAGTTGTGAGCTGGTGGTATCACACAGGGAGAATCCAAGGCCTTCCCTGGAAGGTGTGTATCAGCAGAATGTTCTGACTGCCAAAGTAAATGTCCTGCTAATTTCAATGGGTGTTAGCAGAAATGTGTATCTGGAGGCATCAAAAATGGGGTGGTGGGACAGAGAGGAAGAAAAGAACAAAGGAAAGAAAACTAGTTAGGAATATTAAATAAAAATGAGCTAAAAGGTAAGGGGCTTTACTGAGTCTGGACTCCTTAGGCAAACCCTATTTTCCCTCATCCAGAAAAGTCCAATTCCACTGCCTAGTGTTTCTTCCAGTTCTGAGGTTTTCCTGGGTTCAGCTCACACCATGTTTTTCAAACAACTAGGAAAGACTAACCAAAATTTATATGCCACACACACTGATCTACAGCCAGGTGTGATGGAGGCAGTGGGAGTCAGTGGGATGGCTCTAGGGACCTGACAGCCCTCCTCCTAAGTGCACAC
>SJYX01018437.1:599311-621133 GCA_006410675.1 Oreotragus oreotragus
AAACTACTATTTTAGACAAAAAGTAATACACGTACTGGGAAAAAGACACCTGAATGAGGAGAGCTGCAAGATGACTAAAGCTTGGCCAGAGCTTGCACCTCTGGAGCTGGATTCTGAAAAAGGGAGCATGATACCAAATTTGAACAGCGGCAGCTAAGGGCAAGCCTTAGGAGTTTTCGTCTCCTGCTCTGCAGCCTCAGACACTTCATCTCACTATGGCCCTACTGACTGGTGAGTGCTGACCCTTGATAATAAAGGACTGGTATGCTTATTTGTTCACCTGCAAAGCAAGGCAGATCTGAAAAGGAAACAGGACTGGCAGTAGTAATGAATCATCTTACTTAAGTATTTGCCAGGAATTGTCCTAGGTGCTTTATAGACAGAATTTCTGTCTCACCAGAATTTCTGTCTGTTCTGACTTGCGTGAGAACACATAGCTACTAACAGGGCAAGGATTCAAACCTAAATCCATTTGGATTCCAAAGCCTACGGTCTTTTGTACAACACTCTACATCTCGTCTACCCAGAACACCAAACTACAGATCCAAGAGGGCCCTGAATACAGAATCAAGAAAAGACATGAACATTTTCTAGCCACTTTGGGGATATTTCTACCTCGGTATTTGGGATGAGCTTAAATAGAGAGCCAGGGCCTTCATCTGCCACTGTAGTTAACGACCCGCAGCCTAGTTTAAGGTACTGTCTCAGTTTTTCTTTTCATATTTAGATAGTTGTATTTAGGTTCTACCCTGATGTGTGTATGTCCTTACTATATGTATGTCATGTATATCATTATGGGGCATTCCGGACCTAGTTCCCAAATTCTGGGACCCTGTTTGGTTCCTGTTGCACCCCATGCATGCACTGGGTACTATAATCGGTCAGTGACATCTACAAAGAAAGGCGATCTATTTAAGGGGTAAAGGATAGTAAGCCACAAAGTATCTTATAATAAGCCATATCATTCCATTTTTAGAGAGGGGATTCTTAATAGAAGCTGATGAGGCTAAATGTTTTAAATTAGATCCAAGGTTTGTAAGAAAACCAGCTTTAGTGTTAAGACATGTTCACAAAAAGTCATGCAGAAACAAATGAACGGGAAGAATTCTTAAACATTAAAATATGATATGGCAAACTAAATATAATCAAAGGGAAACCAGATAGTACTTGTTTAAAGGAAAACATTTTATGATAAATAATAGAAAATCTGTTTGCCCCAGATACACTATGAAAAGAAAGTTGGTAATAAAACAGTAAAAATGAATTGTCTTGGCCCAGTTAGTTTAAGGAGAACTTACAGGATGAAGTAATGGAAAGCCAGGTTTGGAAAGTCAATAGTTCAAAACATAAAATAAAAAACCCAGCCTGAAACTGGAATTTCATCCTAAGAGCAGAGGTAGCTTATGCTAGCAGCATACAGGACTATGCCAACGAAATGCTTGAAGATGTACCTGCAGGAGAAATTCTGTAACTGATTCTCAAAAGTTTTATCACAAAACTCCTTTACATTCCTATAAACTACTGAGGCCCTCAGACAGCTTTTGAGTTATAGCTATCTGATATCTATATGTCAGGAATTAAAACAAGTTTTAAATATTCATTTAAAATTAAAAATCTATTATATGTTAGTATTAAAAACGTTTTAATGAAAGTAACTTTCCTAACATATAATTTTTGCTATTCTCTTAATATCTAGCTGGACTCTCATATTTACTTCTGCACTCAATCTGACAACATGTTGCTTTGGTTCAAGTACATAAAATCTGGCTTCATACAGATATATAGATGGAAAAAGTTATTTTTTAAAAATGTTTTTCAGCTAATTGTGGATACTCTTTGATCTGACATCAAAATTCAACAAGTGATAGTTTCTTAAGGGCTAGTTTCAACACAGAATCTTAAATCATAGCAATGAACTTTTTATACTCTTGTTACATTAAAATCCTTTGGTCTGTGGAATCTCTGGACTGGTTTCCATAGCAGTTGTGCTGGTTTACATTCCCACCAAGAGTGCGCCAAGGGTTCCCTTTTCTCCATGCCTTCTTTTTGACAAGAGCCATTGTGATAGGTGTGAGGATAGTTCATTGCGATTTTGATTTGCATTTCCCTGATGATAAGTGACGCTAAGCATCTTTTCATGTGTCTGTTAGCTATCTGTATGTCTTTGGAAAAATGTCTATTCAGGCCTTCCGTCCATTTTATAACTTTTTTTTTTTTTTAATGTTGATTTGTATGAGTTCTTTTGAATATTTTGAATAGTAACCCTTTATCAGATATACCATTTGTAAATATCTTCTCCCATTCAGTAGGCAGCCTTCTTAACTTTGTTAATAGCTTCCCTTGCAGTGCAACAGTGATCACAAAAAAGTGAATTTTTTTTTTTTTTTTTAGTTTTGCTTTTATTTCCCTTGCTTGAGGAGATCCATAAAAATATTGCCAAGATGTCAAAAAGTGTACTGCCTATGTTTTCTTCTAGGAGTTTTATGGTTTCAGGCCTTACATTTAAGTCTTTAATCCCTTTTGATTTTATTTTTGTATGATTTTATATGGTATGAGAAAGTCCAGTTTTTCCAAACACCATTTATTGAAGAGAAATTAAAAAAAAAAAACAAACAGGACTAGCATATGATACAGTAATCCCACTTCTGGGTATTTTCCAAAGAAAATGAAAACATTCAAAAAGATATATGCACCCCTGTGTTCACTGCAGCAATATTCACAGTAGCCAGGATGTGGGAGTAGATTAGCCCCAAGTGTCTATTGACAGATGACTGGATAAAGAGAATGTGGTATTATTCAGCCATAAAAAAGATCTTGTCACTTGTGACAAAGTGGATGGACTTAGAAGGTATTACGCTAAGTGAAGTAAATCAGAGAAAGACAAGTACTGTATAATTTCACTTATATGTGGAGATTAAAAGGCATCGATAAACAACTAGACTCATAGATACAGAGAATAAACAGATGGTTGCTAGAGGAGAGGGGAATGGGACAGTAAAATAGAGAAACAGGTGAGGGAAGTTAACAGGCACAAAAACAAACAGAATCCAGTGATCGAGCTCACACTTTGGATCTCTCGTCCATGCGTGGTTTTGGAGCACCATGTATTTGCCACTTGAAAAATACTGGTTCACTGGGTTGTACAGGTCTTCCATGTGTTGAAACATTTTGTGATGCATTTACTTTAAAAATCATGTTCATTACCCGTACCATAAGAAAGTCTTCTGGGTTAGGAAGCTCTGAAGCTCAAGCGGCAGGTACAAGCTTTCCAAGATTCTAATTTTCACTTGAAAAGGTTATTTCATCATTGTCAATAAATACTACCAATTGTTCTTTAAGTACTTTCCTTGTAGTTACTTCATTCACTTGAGAAAATGTCCACCAGCCACCCAGATCTAAATAATCACAGTTCATCTGTTGTTAAGTAATAATGGTGTTCCATAAAGAGAAGCTGGCTCAGGACCCAGTGCTGTCACACAGGTGCGTTCCTGGGAGGAGGCCATCCTGCTTCAGAACGCTGAGGGTTTTGTTGGTTGGTTCTTATTGCAGTGACAGTGAAGAACGAGACTACTGGTACAGCTAGATGTCACTGCCTTGATCTATGCTAAGGAGACAGCAGCTTTGCTCAGACTGTTTCTGTCCCATTAAATAACAAGTATCAATACAGGAAAAGGACAAATAATATGTGAATATTATGGCAAAAATAACGTGGACTTTGTGGATTCCTGAAAAGGTCTCAGGAAAGGGTCCGTGGATCATACTCTGAGAACCACTGTACTATAGTAACACCCATGATACACCTGAGACTCCCAGCTAATCTAATTTCTAGCCTTATACATAACTACAGTGAGACTCAACCTTGAATTGAAACAATAACTCGGTGTCTTCTTTGGAATAATGTCTATTCAAGTCCTCTGCCCATTTTTTAATCAGATTGTTTTATGTGATACTGAGTTGTATGAGTTCTTGTTATTTTGGGTATTAAACCCTCTAATGGATATATCATTTGCAAAAACCTTCTCCCACTCACTAGGTTGTCTTTTTGTTCTGTTGATTATTTTCTTTACTATGCAAAGCTTTTTAGTTGGATTTAGTCCCATTTGTTTATTTTTTGCTTTTGTTGCCCTTGCCTGAGGCAATTGAAAAGATGCTCAACATCCCTCCTCATCAGGGAACTGCAAACCAAACCACAAGATAGTACCTCACAGCTGTCAGAATGGCTGTCGTCAGAAAGACAAGAAGTAAGTGTTGGTGAGGATGTGGAGGAAAGGGAACCTTTATGCACTGCTGGTGGGAATGTAAATTGGTACGTACTATGGAAAACAGTGTGGTGGTTTCTCTAAAAATTAAAAACAATCATCATATGATCTAGTAGTTCCACTTCTGGGTATTATCCAAAGAAAATAAAAACTAATTCAAAAAGATATTTCCCCCTTATGTTTACTGCAGCATTGTTTACAGTGGCCAAGATATAGAAACAACTAAGTGTCTGTCAATAAATGACTGGATAAAGATGAGGTATGTGTGTGTGTATGTACACACACACACACACCGGAATAAATACAAAAATGAGGTGTGTGTATATATACTGGGTGGGCCAAAAAGTTCGTTTGGGTTTTTCCCTGTGATGTTACAGAAAAACCTGGATGAACTTTTTAGCCCACCCAATAGATACATGATAAAATATGTAGTATCTAAAAACAAATATAAAATGACTCGTAAACACAGGGAGCAAACATGGCTGCAGACCTGGAGGGATAGGCGAACCAGGTGACAAACTTCCAGTTACAAATGAATGGGCTTCCCTAGTGGTCCAGAGGTTAAGAGTCCCCCTGCCAATTCAAGGGACATGGGTACGGTCCCTGGTCTGGAATCCCACATGCGGTGGAGCAACTAAGCTCATGTGCCGCAACTACTGAAGCCCACATGCCTAGAGGCTGTGCTCTGCAACAAGAGAAGCTACTGCAATGAGAAGCCCACTCACTGCAACCAGAGAAGACAAAAGCCCGCACAGCAATGAAGACCCAGTGCAGCCAAAAATAAGTCTTTTTTTTTTTTTTAAATTAAATGAGTCATAGGGATATAATGTACAGCACAGGGAATATACTCAATAATACTGCAATGCTTTTGTGTGGTGACAGATGGTAACTAGATGTGATCATTTTGTAATGTATAAAAATATCAAATCACTATATTGTATACCTGACACACCGTAATTATATGTATGTCAATACAAGTAAGTCACTCAGCCTTAGATATCTTTAAGCTACAAATGTGGTGGACTCGGCAAATCCCACTGTGATTTTGGCCCCCACAGAGCATTACCTTCTCAGGTTTCTCATCCACCTGCTTGCATACTTACGCCATACTGTGGCGGGATGCTCTGCACACAGCCCTTCCCTTGGCCAGGGCTTGGCCTGAACTCCTGGCTGATTCCGTCGGGCACCTGGACGGTGATGTACTGGGCTAGGTTCTGCACGCAGCTGTAGCAGTGTTCCAGTGCCTGCTCTCTGGAGCTTCCACTAAACTGTACCCGGAACATACGACTCTTGTTCTGTGTGATAAATCAAAAGTTATCCTCAGCAACCCTCGTCATATCACTTTACTTTTATTTACTGTGGGGTCTTCCCTTTGTTTGCAGGGGAAGGGGTGTCCATAAGGGAGCAGTTACCCTAGATTGTTGATGTGGGCATAGAAAAGCCAATAATTAGTTTTCTTTTCCCTTTTGGGAGCTGTGCCTCATAATATATTCATTTCCTTCAAGGGACTGACATCAGCAAAAATGGAAAAGCCCATCATAAAGACTAGGAAGGTCACTATACTGACTGCAGTAAAAGATCCATGTTTCATCTTACTTTGGAACAAAGATTGCATACCGTCTAATTGCTTAGGTGGAGAATCAGTGAAGCTAACAGTCCTGGCTGAACAAAAATTTCCAAACGAGTATATAGAAGAGCTAGCCAGAGAGATACCACATTAAACAAGCCAGTGAAGCTGAAAAACAAAACGGGATCTGGGGACAGGCAAACGCTGACAGCCAATGTATCTCATTAATTTGCAGTGCCCTTTTATCCTTAAAGAGGCCAGACTTACTACAAATCACACAAATTAATCACGTGCTGCCTTTAATTAGCTGTATGATTTATATCCCCTGGCAAACCAGCAAATGTGGGAGAGATGCAATTAAAATTTTTAAGTGTGCCAACTACATCAAATTTATTTTACTGTAAGTTTAAAAATAGAACTAAATTGTATCAATAACAACAATAAACCTATTTTTTTAACAGAAGTAGGTTCCTTTCTTTTCTAGTCTGATATCTTGTCTAGTTTTAGAAGACTCAGCTTATCCAAAAGCCACCCAAAATAGGTGATACGTATTGTGTACCTTTATTCAATTTCTTCTGTAAAGAAATTCGGATGCTAGCATAGTAATAGCATTTTGTATTTTTTAAATACACAAATCACATTGCTAACTGGAAAATGTTTTAACTGTAGTTAACAAAATCCTGAAAGTTGCTGTAAGCAGAAATCTTTGATTTTCTTGTTCACAATATACACGATTTAAATTTTTACATAAAACCATCAAGCAAAGCCACATCTTTAGGACACAGAAATCTTGGCATGGCTAGGCAGTGGTAAGGTGTCATGTCCATCAACACTGCTGCCCCTTCACTGCCTCTCGGGTTCTCTTCATTTTTTAATTCATTAAATTTCTTCCCCTGAGTATAAAGGTAATCCATTATCATTGCCCCCTCCAACAATGAAAACATATGAATACTTTTGAGTATTGCCTATTCATTTCCTTAGCCATTTTTCTCTTGGATGAATAATCCCCAAATTATCAAGAGTCTTTGAAAGCTAACTTTCCTGAAGGAATGGGGAAGAACAACTCCACATTCAGTTTTTGCTAATTCTATGAATCTTCTGTGAAACTGAGCTTTCTTGTTCACAATTAATTAGCTATTTCCACCTCTCCTTGGTTTAGACTGTAAACAGGGACATCTATAGGTAGCACCTTTGTATCAGCTATTTCCATGATGATTCTGTAAGTAACCTCTTGAGAAGTAATCACATAAAAAATTGTGCCTCATCACTAGATAGGCTAGGAAACTATATACAGGAACAGATGATTATTAAGTATATAAGCAGGGCAAAATCTCAGACCACTTGTCTGGAGGTATCTATCTATCTATGTGAGTGTACACAACAATGAGTTTCGACAGTTAGTGTTTCTTTGGAACGTAGTTCCAGGAAATGACAGGGAAAGTTGTATGTCTGATAGCCTGTTGATTTGCTCAATGTTCCTTCTATAAAATTCTCAGACAGGATTTGAGCTTATCATCTGAAACCAGAAATACCACTTCAATACATGTGGACCCAAGATAAAGCCAAGGTACATCAGAAGAAATCTGAAAATGAGCTACATCTTCATCCCACATCCTCAGCATCAAAATACCACAACAGAAAACCTGCCACTTGGTTAACCAAAGGACTCCTAGGTTGAAAATCTTGAGGCAATTTCTTTTTATGCCAGAGTTAAAAGTCAGAAAGAGCTCCTTGTGAAATGAAAGTCTTTCATGCATGTATAATAGCCACGAACTGTCCCAAAGAGGCCGTCTCTGGTGTCTATCATCTAAGGAAACTACTGGCCATGCCACATGGCTGTGAGATCTTTAGTTTCCCAGCCAGGGATTAAACCTGGGCCTTCAGCAGTGAAAGCACAGAGTCCTAACCACTGGGAAGCCAAGGAATCCCCCAAATTACTATATTTTAAGTGCCTTCAAGAAAATACAGAGTTACCAAGGGAACATTTCATGCAAAGATGGGCACAATAAAGGACAGAAATGGTATGGACCTAACAAAAGCAGAAGACATTAAGAGGTGGCAAGAACACACAGAACTGTACCGAAAAAAGGCCTTAATGACCCAGATAACCATGATGGTGTGGTCATTCACCTAGAACCAGACATCCTGGAATGTGAAGTCAAGTGGGGCTTCAGTTCAGTTCAGTTCAGTCGCTCAGTCGTGTCTGACTCTGCGACCCCATGAATCGCAGCACACCAGGCCTCCCTGTCCATCACCAACTCCCAGAGTTCACTCAAACTTACGTCCATCGATTCGGTGATGCCATCCATCCATCTCATCCTCTGTTGTCCCCTTTTCCTCCTGCCCCTAATCCCTCCCAGCATCAGTCTTTTCCAATGAGTCAGCTGTTCGCATGAGGTGGCCAAAGTACTGGAGTTTCAACTTTAGCATCATTCCTTCCAAAGAAATCCCAGGGCTGATCTCCTTTAGAATGGACTTAGGAAGCATTATTATGAATAAAGCTAATGGAAGTGACGGAATTCCAGCTGAGCTATTTCCAATACTAAAAGATGATGCTGTGAAACTACTGCATTCATTATGCTAGCAAATCTGGAAAAGTGAGCAATGGCCACAGGACTGGAAAAGGTCAGTTTTCATTCCAATCATAAGAAGGGCCGTGCCAAAGAATGTTCACACTACTGCACAATTGCGCTCATTTCCCAGGTTAGCAAGGTAATGCTCAAAATCCTTCAAGTCCGGCTTCAGCAGTACGTGAACCAAGAATTCCCAGATGTACAAGCTGGATTTAGAAAAGGCAGAAGAACCAGAGATCAAATTGCCAACATCTACTGCGTCATAGAAAAAGCAAGCTAATTCCAGAAAAACATCTGCTTCATTGACTACACTAAAGCTGTTGACTGTGGAATCAAAACAAACTGGAAAATTCTGAGAGTTGGGAATACCAGACCATGTTACCTGCCTCCTGAGAAACCTGTACACAGGTCAAGAGGCAACAGTTAGAACCAGACATGGAACAGCTGGTTCAAAATTGGGAAAGGAGTATGCCAAGGCTGTATATTATCACCCTGCTTATTTAGCTTATATGCAGAGTACATCATGTGAAATGCTGGGCTGAATGAATCACAAGCTGGAATCAAGATTGCCAGGAGAAATATCAATAATCTCAGATATGCAGATGATACCACCTTCATGGCAGAAAGCAAAGAGGAACTAAAGAGCCACTTGATGAAGGTGAGAAAGGAGAGCAAAAAAGCTGGCATGAAACTCAACATTCAGAAAACAAGGATCATGGCACCCAGTCCCATCACCAGCAAACAGGTGCAGAAAAAATGGAAACAGTGATACACTTCATTTTGTTGGGTTCCCAAATCACTGCAAATGGTGACTGCAGCCATGAAATTAAAAGACGCTTGCTCCTTGGAGGAAAAGCTATGACAGAACTAGACAGTGTATTAAAAAGTAAGACATCAGACATCACTTTGCTGACACAGGCCCGCATAGTTGAAGCTATGGTTTTTCCAGTAGTCATGTACAGATGTGAGAGTTGGATCATAAAGAATGCTGAGCACCAAAAAAATTGATGCTTTCGAACTGTGGTGCTAGAGGAGACTCTTATGAGTCCCTTGGATAGCAAGGAGGTCAAACCATCAATCCTAGAGGAAATCAACCCTGAATATTCATTTGAAGGGCTGATGTTGAAGCTGAATCTCAATACTTTGGCCACCTGATGAAAAGAGCCAACTTACTGGAAAAGACCTTAATGCTAGGAAAGACTGAGGGCATGAGGAAAAGGGTGTGAAAGAGGATGAGATAGTTGGATGGCATCGACTCAATGGACATGAGTTTGGGCAAACTCCAGGAGATAGTAAAGGACAGGGAAGCCTGACGTCCATGGGGTCGCAAAGAGTTGGACACAACTTAGTGACCGAAGAACAGCAACGAAAGTGATGACTTACGTGTTAAAGCGTTCCCACCCTCCTTCAAAATACTTAATTTTTTCTTACAACTAATAGAAAACTCCGTGAAGAAACAAACGTTAAGGGTAAGTGCTTGTCTCTTTACACTTATCTTCATATACACACAAGAAAATGAGGCTTCGCCTTCTGGGAACCACTGGGCCCATTAAATACTGACTCACGAGTGTGAATGGCATCTCCATGCAGAGATCTTAAGCTGCAGGCTCTGTAGCTAATGTATCAGGGTATCAGCAACACGAAGACATGGGCCCAGTCGGCACCACGTAGGAAGACAGGAGATGTAGGACCCCAACTGGAGCAGTTTACCCCACCACTAGCAGTGAATTCCTCTAAGTAGAAATTGGGGGTGGGGGAGTATGGAAAAAGGACTTCAACATTTTCTTTGATCCTTTGCTTTGAAATCAAGAGGTGATACTCAAAGCTGAGGCCAGAGAAAACCATGAAAATATTCTTCGGTGAGTTATTGGAGGTGAGTCACAACAGTGGTTTAGGATTATTCCTTTGAATCAGTCTTTTCACATAAGGAATTCTATGTCAACTGTTAGTCAATCAGCCAAGATCATTTTGATTACAATTACTGAAAAAAAAAGAAGCCCATATTACAAGTAGGCAGATCTTTTACTTATTTCAGCCAAAGAGAAAAGAAACATAATCTTTATTGCCCCTTGAATTTATGTTAAATTTCTGTTGAAGGAACATTTTATTTCTAAATATTTCTATTTATCAATTTACAGAAAAATGTTTGTTTTGCAATACTTGTAACTACAAGTTATCCAAGTCAAGAAACAAAAAAGTTGTGTACCCTTTGCCAAATAAGGCAAAAATAACTGTGTTGGCTCAGTATTAATATATCAAAGGATTTTAAAAAGTAAAATAATGATCTTGATAGGAGTTAAAATTTAATATGTAATCCTGATAAAAGTTTTAGTAAATAAACTATAGTTGAAGGAGTATCTCCCTAACATGGTAAAAAATATCCAATCAACAGAAGAAATATTCTTAATGTCTACACACTTGTTCCCATTCAAGTCAGCAAGATGTCAAGGATGACTGTATAACTGTCAAATTACAGTGTTCTGGAAGATCTAGATAATCCAGTAAGGTGAGAAAAGTAGTAAGTATAAACTATGGGAAGAAAATTATCCTTGTTTGCAGATTATAAAATTACTTTCCTAGAAATTAAATTACCAGAGCTAAGAGCAATTTAGTAAGGAGGCTAAATTTAAAATAATTCTGAAAAAATCTAGTACTAGACAGCTAGAAATATCTTTGGATAAAGAATACCATTCCAATAACAACAGGCAAAAGGATCATAAACTTGAATATTTAAAAATCTATATATAAAGTATATGGTATATACAAAATCACTTTTAAAATTAAATAACTACATAAAATACATGCATTTAACATGTAATCTCTATACATAGAGAGTAAAGACTTCGAAGAGAAAAATTAGGCAAAAGCAATAGATGGTGATTCACAGAAGAAATACAGATGGCTGGCTAACAAACACACACAAAAATATTCATTCTCACTAGTTACCAAAGAAATGCAAATTAAAGGAAGATGCTCATTTCTGCTTATCAAATTAGAAATTAGTTTTTAAATTTAAATTATATCACCCTGTTGGAGAGGATTTGGACAAACAGGCATTTTTACAGAACAACCTGTCCAGAGGGTGAGTGAAGTCGCTCAGTCGTGTCCGACTCTTTGTGACCCCATGGACTGTAGCCTATCAGGCTCCTCCGTCCGTGGAATTTTCCAGGCAAGAGCGCTGGAGTGGATTGCCATTTCCTTCTCCAGGGGAACTTCCCGAACCAGGAAAGGAACCCGGGTCTCCCGCACTGCAGGCAGACAGACGCCTTACCGTCTGAGCCACCTATCCAGAGGGGACATTTGTGAAATACACATTCAAACTTCTAGCACTTTTATCTGAAGAGCTCTGTAGATCCTAATGAAAAAGCATTTTTACAATAGTGAAAAGTCAGGGATTTGTTAACCGATTTATGGGGCATCCAAACAATAAAAATACTAGGTAGTCATGGAAAATCATGTCTCAAAGACTAAGAAATGCCTTGGTATAATGTTCCAGATATAATGTTAAGTGAGGAAAGCAGGATACAAAGCCCTCTGTAAACCACAATCCCCAAATTATAAATTATCTATATGGCAGACACTGTTCACTGCCATGAGGCAATCCATACCAGAGGCTGGATAAGGCAAACATTCATTGGCTAATCTTGGCAGATCGGGATGACCACATTACACTGTTCTGGTCCCTGAGACAAGCAGACATCTTTCAGGGACTATGGGAGGTAGAGAGCCTTATAGGGAAGTTTATGCTTTCCTTATAAAAGGAACAGATGAAGCTGGTTTCCCACGAATGGAAATATGACAGAACTATAGTAGCCATTTTGAAAATGTGAAGGCAAGGCCAAGGGAATTGCAAAGGCATTGACTTTGGCACAGCGGAGCTGCTGAGCCAACCGCCAGCAACTGCCTGCTTTTGGCTTTTCTATTTAGTGAAAAAAGTAACCCTTTATTTTGCAGAGTGGGGCCATTACACCTGGAATTTTGGTCACATGCATCTGAACATTATTCTGACTGAGACAATATATATGCCTAGAAAAAACTTTAAAATGTTAGTGATGTTTTTTTGAGCAGTCAAATTATCTTCCCCTTTACAGTTATTTTAATTTAATAACAAAAAAATTAAAACTCAAATATCAGACACGTGGCATAATATAACTTTTTAGAAAACACATACATTCATTCAACGTGACACCATTGATAGGAGTCAGGAGACCAATGGGTGGTCCAGTTTTCTGATAGCTAGCTGGCTACTGGCTTATGTTGAATCAGTCCTCTCACATGTAAAATGAAAACGGGCTCCTGAATGTTTTGAGTATGTGCTTCAGACCCCTTTGGCAGTCAGATGAAGCCAGAGGACCCCTTCTCAGAAAAATGTTTTCAATCACATAAAATATATGAGTTCAAGGAAACCAATTATACTGCAGTATACTTAGATAATTTACCACACTATTAACACTAATTTATACTCTAATAAGATATATGCTTCCTTATTAACGTACTCAATAAAAAGATCCAGCAGCAGGACTAACCACCACCATAACATTGGGGTGTGATGAGCATAAATGACACTGAAGATATCTGAAATAGCTAAAAAGTGATATGAAGACATTTGATTTCTACTGGTGCAAGTGTGGTCTGATGCCAGCAAGCATCATTGAACAAAATTATAAATTTCAGTTAAAGGTCAGTGAAAATCCATGCAGTTCATGGACACTCTGAATTCTCTGGGGATCCTCTGGAGTGGCTGGTGCTCTTGAAGACCTCTTTCAATTCTCAGTTTATGAGCCCAGTAAAAATTAGGATCTTTTACCTGAACTTCAGTTATTGTCTAGTCAGTGAATGTTAACAGATTGGTTTTTACAGTTATTTTTGAAAGAAAATAATACAGGTGATTAGTTTTCATGTTGCTTTCATGAGGATCATTCTTTATGTTTAATACAGCCAAGTAAGCAAATAAAAAGGAATTTTATTATTTAGTATTAAAGAGAGAAAAATGAAAAGACATTCAGTGAAGCATTTGAAAGCACACCACCTTTAAAATCTAAATAGCAAGGCAAACAATGATGTAACTCCGCCTTCTCCCAATCTGTTCTGGGAGATGGCGAATGGTCGCAGAGCTCTGTCAGGCAGGTATTGACAGATCAATCACAGCCCTGGTTCTTCAGCAAGATCCCCTTGTTTACTATGTTTCTGCCTCTCGATAGTCCTTGTTTCATGTTTTGCTCAGAATGCAAACCTTTCTTAAACAAATGTGTTCTTCCCAGTACCATTTCACCTGCAAAGAGAAGCTCCTGCACCCACTCCCATACTCACTGAGCAGATGAGAAGTGAACGAACAGTTGCTTAAAAACAGTTCGCCACACAGAATCTTACCTTTACTGTTGTTCCAAACAACAGACAATCCATGCGTCTTACAATCTTCAACCAGTTCTTGCTACCAATGAGTGAAAACCCCTCCTGAAACAAAACGTTTAAGCAAAATTAGCAACAGAAGCAAGAGAGGCATGAAGAATAGTTGTGATGCTGCTCCTTTGTATTAGAAAGTTGTCTAGTTAGTTATTCTGCAACTTAAGCACAAGAGAAATGACTCAGTATCACCAACTGCCAAGGAGGGCCCTTCCAATGAGTCCCAGTATCTCAGCGCTCTTCCTGAGTCACGATCAACATTAACAGTCTCAGCTTGTATTGCTTTTCTTAACCTTTTCATATTGAAAATCAACAAACCATTAAAGATATTTGCTATAAAACACAATGTTACGCCTCTAGGATCTGGCAAAATACAAGTGCATAATTCCTGGAAGCCAAAGGTTTCCATTATACTAATTCATTAAGTTATCTGCCACATCCCCAACTATATAGTGAGATTTCTCTTCATGAGAATCTTATTTTCAGATTCCTATGAATGGAAAAATGGAAGCAATTTGGTTTGAGATGCTGAATGTCTAGTTATTCATTTCAATCTAAAAAAAAAAACAAAAAAGGCAGAGCAGTAGAGGGAGGGCACATAAATCTCAAGGGAGGGGCAACTGCTGGATCCTAAAGGTGTAAAGATAGGCTTTTCTGTAGCTTACTAATAATGTAAATAGAATGGGCTGCCTAATGACTACGGCCGCTCAGGAGAAGTGCTTAGCATTTAGTACTAACGACTCACGCAGGGAACTGATCAACTGACAGTGTACAGACTCGAGCAACTGCATTTGCCTTACAGTGTGAGTCCACCACAGCCAGTGGGGGCGCTGGAGGGACGCGAGATGTCTACAGCTCTTTATAAAAAAGGTTTCTGAACTCATCAAGTCTCCCTTCCTAGATCTGAATATGATGAAAGCTACAACCTGCAAAGAAATCTGTTGTTCAGGAAAACTGTGGGTTAATTTCCTGACTTTTTCTTTTTTTTTAAGGAGAAAAAAAAAGACCACTCTAAAATGTTGATTCTAAGAATTCTATCATTAATAGGAGTCTTTTTTGTAATGAAAAAACAAGTCAGGCAAACCATCTGTGATTTCTTTTTAAAACTCTCTCAGAATCAGCAAAAAGAAACATACTCATTATTACCCCCAGCATGTAGAAACTGTTGTTTAAAATGGAAGTATGTGGGAAACTGGTGCACACACATTGCTAGGAGTACAAACTGGTACAGTCTTATGGAGGGCAGCACGGTGTTATCAGAGTTATGAACGCTTTTACTCTTCAACCCAGCAGCCTCTGCTGGACTGAGGATTCCCTTCACAGATCAGCTTGCACATACGAAGTGACGCATGGATGGGGTTAAGCATCTCCATATTTTTAATGGTAAAAGATTGGAAACAACCCAAGTATACATCAACAGTGGGCTGGTTAAATAAAGTAGGATAGTCTATGCAATGCCATACTAAACAACTGTAAAAAAAATAACATGATGCTCTATATCAGTGCTGTCCAGTAGAAGTATAATTTGAACCACCTATGCAATTTTAAACTGTCTACTAGCTACATTTTAAAGGCATAAATAAACCGGTAAAATTTTAGTATTTAATTTAATACATCAAAATGGAGTAGGAAATGGCAACCCACTCCAGTATTCTTGGCCTGGAGAATCCCAGGGACAGAGGAGCTTGGTGGGCTACAGTTCATGAGGTCATAAAGAGTCAGATGTGACTGAGGGACTAATATATCAAAACATGATCAAATACTGTAAAACATTATTAAGATAGTTTATGTTCTCTTTTTTTTTTGGTACTAAGTCTTTGAAATCCAGTGTGTGATTCACACTTATACCACATCTCAGCTGAGATGCTGTATTTTATTTTATTATTATTTTTTTACTTTATTTTACTTTACAGTACTGTATTGGGTTTGGCATACATTGACATGAATCTGCCACAGGTGTACATGAACTCCCAAACATGAACCCCCCTCCCACCCCACATCATCCCTCCGGATCATCCCCATGCACCAGCCCCAAGCATCCTGCATCCTGCATCGAACATAGACTGGCGATTCGTTGCTTACATGATAGTATACATATTTCAATGCTATTCTCCCAAATCATCCCACCCTCTCCCTCTCTCTCTCCCTCAGAGTCCAAAAGTCTGCTCTACACATCTGTGTCTCTTTTGGAGATGCTGTATTTTAAATGGTTAACATGAAATGCAGTCCTACCAAATCAACAGAGTTTAGTGGGAAAATATTTCACAGTTTTAATTTTTAAACCTAAATTTTAAATAAAATTTAAAATTCTGTTTTTCAGTTCCACCAGTCACATTTCAAGTGCTCAGTAGCCACGGATGGCCTACAGCTCCCTTCCTGGACAGTGCAGGTCTTTATGTACTGATCTGAGAGGTACACTGTTCTGCTGGAAAGCAAGCTACAGAACAATGTCCATGATGTGATATCTTTGTATAAGGAAAGGAGGGAACATACAAGGTATACTCTTATTATCTGCTTGCATTTACATTTTAAAAGGGCTTCCCTGGTAACTCAGTGGTAAAGAATCTGCCTGCCAATGCAGGAGTCTGGATCTGATCCGAGTCAGGGAGAAGGAAATGGCAACCTGCTGCAGTATTCTTACCTGGAAAATTCCAGGGGCAGCAAAGGCTGGCTGGCTACCATCCATGGGAACGCAAAAGAGTCAGTCACAGCTTAGCGACTGAACGATAACAACATTTTAAAAACTGGAAGGATGAGTACACAAGAGACTAATAAAAACCATTATCTGTAGGGAGTGAGAGAGAACAGTACGGATGGGGCAGAGGTTGAAGTAAGATTTTTTTTTATATATATCTTTTTATATTGTTTTGACTTTTCAACCACATTAAGCCTCCTATGCATGCATGTGGGACTATTTGGGTAAACAAGAATTCCCATTCCAATACTGCATAAACTCAAGGAAGAGATGAAAGCAGGACCTAAATAAATCCATCTATGGGAACTCTGTACTATCTTTACAACTATTCTGTAAATCCAAAGCTATTCTAGAATAAAAAGTTTATTAGAAAATAAATGAGCAGTCCTTGGCCCTGGCCTGACTTCCTCTAGTCCTCTGACTTCCTCCCACGAGTCCACTGTGGGTCCACTGAGACTTCACTTGGCTAGCTCACACATCCCTCCATGTCAGCTCAGCCAGGTTGGGAGAGTTTTCTCCACAGAACTCCGTTCCATGTGGCTGCCTCCACGTGTGGCATCATACATCCCAGTCACCACCCCGAGTGATCAACCTGGCATCCCACTGGGCTCCTTTCCTCACTGCTCCCTCAACACCAGCCAATGCCCAGGTCTCAGAGAGCCAGTCCCCAGGCAGCTTTCTCATCCCATCACCCTCCTAGCGTACACTGTCACTGCTCCATCAGGCTGCTCCCCACACACTGATTTTGTCGTAGAGCTTGTTCCTGAAGTGGCCTTCCTTTTTCACTGGTCTTTTAAAACCCCACTTTATCCCAACCAAACCCCACAAGGCAAAGCTGGCTGACCTCTCAGAATTCTACGCTCTCTCAGGATCTTGTACTTACCATGCTATACTGTAGTTAGTTACATTTCTTTGTCCCTGATAAGAATGAGGAGGAATCCCTAGGCAGTGCAAGGCAGGTTCTAGAATGTGTCTTACTACCCCTTGAATCCTTGGGAACTATCGCAATGCTTAGTAAATGTCACTAGATTAGCTCCTGCAACCCCTCAGTTGAGGACTCTGGAGTGGCTGTGCCGGAACAGGTATGGCCTTCCTCTCTCACAACACCTTTGAGATGAACCATTTTACGGCTCTTACTCTTCAGCTTAGCCAAACCACCCTTAGAACTTCACACATCTCTTCCCTCTGCCTCTTCTCCTCGCCTTTTGACCAAGTTAACCTCTAATCACTGGTCATTTCACCCTAACCCAAATCTCAGCTGGGTAACCCTAGGACACTTTACAGTAGCACCGGACTTTTTTCTTTCATAGCATTTCTCAGTTTGTGTGTGTCTGTGTGTGTGTGTCGATTGTTTAACGTCTATTTTCTCACTAGACAATTAGCCCAGACAGGCAGGGGCTATGTTTGTTTTGCTTAGTATTATACATACAATGGGAAACCTTGGTGGCTCAGTGGTCAAGAATACGCCTGCCAAGACAGGAGACTTGTGTTCAATCCCTGGGTAGGGAAGATCCCCTGGAGAAGAAAATGGCAACCCACTCCAGTACTCCTGCCTGGAGAATCCCATGGACAGATGAGCCCCGAGGGTTATAGTCCATGGGGTTGCAAAGAATCGGACATGACTTAGTAACTAAACAATCACAACAACAATACATATAACACTCATTATAATCTTTGACACTTAAAAGGTGATTCAGCAAGTTTTACTGAATGAAATAATGAAATTTCATGAAAATCAACAAAATATTTCATGCCAATGTAGTTTCTTGGGAATGAGATACACAAATTTATTACCTGTCCAATGATATAGAACATTTTGCTTTTTTAAAAAAATTTACACTTCATCTTATTCAAGATTCAGAAAGAGCTTTTTCATTCTAATGTTTTGGGATTTAGTAAAAAGAAGTCTGTATACCTAACTACTTGTCATTCATACATTCCTACATTTTGACAGCTGATCTCCTTATCTCTGAAAATCCACCTCTTGGAATCTCCTTTAAGGAGATGGCTCCTCTGTGCCACCTTTTCTGACTTTCTCAGTTAAGTGACTTGCTCGGTGCTCCCACAGCACACTGCAACTGCTGCCACTGAAACACGCACCGTGTTCAGAGCTCCTGCCATGGCCAGCCACTGTGCTAGGGTTTAAAAAAGACCCAGAAGCTGCCCCAAAGGAAGGGAGGATGCATCACACTCACCCAGGGAGCTCGCCTGGGATGCTGTCCCCCCACCCAGCCAAAGGAACCCACTGTTAACTGATGAGTCTGCCAAATGCCCTGAAAGTGCTGGGGTAGAAAAATGGTTTGGAATTGATAATGGGAAGGAAGGGAAGTGGAGCACTCTAGGAAATACCAAGTTTATAATAAGACAAAAAGAACAGAAGCCAATATCCCGAACTCGAGTCTAGGAGGAGTGTGGCTTAGAGGAGCGAGACTGTCTAGTGAAGAACAGTCAGCAAGCTCAGGTGATACCCAGGGACAGCATAAAAGTAAGGGCTAAAAGTCTGCACTGAAGCCAGCAGCAGGAGGCGCTGTGCACTGTAATGTCTGAGTACCTGTCTGTCATTCTGTCCACCCCCTCCCCTTCTAGTTCCCCCTTTATCAAGAGCTCTGAAGAACATTCATCTTTGTATCTTGCATGTCTGTTGAATAAAAAAAGAACGCCAATCGCTGACACCCCCTATTTCCTTCAATCATACTTTGACCCATCCCCTTATGCTGTCCAGCTCTGCAGTCTCCTTGAGGTGCAGTGGCCAGAACACCACATGACTCCAAGGTGGGGGTCACACTGCACTTTTATGTAAAGAGAGCCTTGGGCTTGGACTTTCAAGTATTATCAATTATGAACTTCACTTCCAGATTTTAGTTATCCATGTTCTCCTTGGTCCCTGTCATTATAAGTAAGAGTTACAAGTTATTATAAAGATAAACCAAAATAATCACAATAAACTGTGGAAAATTCTGAAAGAGATGGGAATACCAGACCACCTGACCTGCCTCTTGAGAAACCTATATGCAGGTCAGGAAGCAACAGTTAGAACTGGACATGGAACAACAGACTGGTTCCAAATAGGAAAAGGAGTACATCAAGGCTGTATATTGTCACCCTGCTTATTTAACTTCTATGCAGAGTACATCATGAGAAATACTGGACTGGAGGAAGCACAAGTTGGAATCAACATTGCCAGGAGAAATATCAATAACCTCAGGTATACAGATGACACCACTCTTATGGCAGAAAGTGAAGAGGAACTAAAGAGCCTCTTGATGAAAGTGAAAGAGGGGAGTGAAAAAGTTGGCTTAAAGCTCAACATTCAGTAAACTAAGATCATGGCATGTGGTCCCATCACTTCATGGGAAATAGATGGGGAAACAGTAGAAACAGTGTCAGACTTTATTTTTCTGGGCTCTAAAATCACCGCAGATGGTGATTGCAGCCATGAAATTAAGAGACGCTAACTCCTGTAAAAGAAAGTTATGACCAACCTAGACAGCATATTCAAAAGCAGAGACATTACTTTGCCAACAAAGGTCCATCTAGTCAAGGCTATGGTTTTTCCAGTGGTCATGTATGGATGTGAGAGTTGGACTGAGAGGAACTAAAGAGCCTCTTGATGAAAGTGAAAGAGGGGAGTGAAAAAGTTGGCTTAAAGCTCAACATTCAGTAAACTAAGATCATGGCATGTGGTCCCATCACTTCATGGGAAATAGATGGGGAAACAGTAGAAACAGTGTCAGACTTTATTTTTCTGGGCTCTAAAATCACCGCAGATGGTGATTGCAGCCATGAAATTAAGAGACGCTAACTCCTTGAAAAGAAAGTTATGACCAACCTAGATAGCATATTCAAAAGCAGAGACATTACTTTGCCAACAAAGGTCCATCTAGTCAAGGCTATGGTTTTCCCACTGGTCATGTATGGATGTGAGAGTTGGACTATCAAGAAAGCTGAGTGCAGAAGAATTGATGCTTTTGAACTGTGGTGTTGGAGAAGACTCTTGAGAGTCCCTTGGACTTCAAGGAGATCCAACCAGTCCATCCTAAAGGAGATCAGTCCTGGGTGTTCATTGGAAGGACTGATGTTGAAGCTGAAACTCCAATACTTTGGCCACCTGATGCGACGAGCTGACTCATTTGAAAAGACCCTGATGCTGGGAAAGATTGAGGGCAGAGGGAGAAGGGGACAACAGAGGATGAGATGGTTGGATGGCATTACCGACTTGATGGACATGGGTTTGGGTGGACTCCGGGAATTGTGATGGACAGGGAAGCCTGGCGTGCTGCAGTTCATGGAGTCGCAAAGAGTCGGACACAACTGAGCGACTGAACTGAACTGAAACCAAAATGAAACCAACGAAGTAAGAGCGAAAAGGACGTAAATAAATGGATGCAGAGATTAGATGTAGACAATCTAATGTCCAGGGCTGGTGGGAAAAACTACCTGTGTCCTCACCATAACCAAGCCTGTTTCCCTTGGTGTTGATATTGTCATTGAGCCAGTTTCTCTAAAGCCAGTGCTTTAGAAACCTCTCAGGTCTGACTTCAGCTACTAGTTTGAGCAAGCAAGTCAAGAGGGTATCATAGTGGTCGCTGGTGTTTAGCTAGGTAAATTAACTTTAAAACCATGCTAGATATGATTGTAAGGGCCCTAAAGAAAACACAGCATTTAACTTTTATGGAAATAACAAGAGAAAGTGCTCACATTTGCTACAAATACTCTGACTGAGAGGAAAAGAGCACAGGAGAATATGGTTACAAAAATAACTTGATGACTAACCGTTTGACAATTCACAATACAAGTGAGTGCCCAAGCCCAGGGTACCAAAAGGTACAATGAATGTGAAGCACTGAGGTGCCAGGTGACTTATTTGAAAAGGAGACTCTGACTTAACCATCATGATTTTTTTCTGACTCACTTTCCTTGGAGCTCACGGTTTGTGAGATTCAAATTACACTGAAAACAGGAAAGAAAATATCCATGATAAGGGAGCTGCTACAGAATATGAAGGTGATGGGCAGAATGAAGAAAGAAAGCAAAAGAATTGGATTTTTTAATCTTAAAATGTCAATAATCACATCCAATTGCTATTTATTAAGCAAATAAAGAACAAAAAAGTAACAAAAAATAATTTATAGTTGGTATGAGGATAGATTTTGATCTTAGATTTGAATATGGACATTTTTCACTACATTTAGAAATACACAATAGTGTACTTGGAGAATAAATAATTGTCTTTCTTGGAAAGAACTACACTACACTTACTATGAGGATAAACACAACTCTATCTCACTCATTCAATCAGTTCAGTTCAGTTGCTCAGTCGTGTCC
>SJYX01018437.1:624085-663856 GCA_006410675.1 Oreotragus oreotragus
ACCATGATAGCTACTCCATTTCTTCTGAGGGATTCCTGACTGCAGTAGTAGATATATTGGTCATCTGAGTTAAAATTCACCCATTCCAGTCCATTTTAGTTTGCTGATTCCTAGAATGTCAACGTTCACCCTTGCCATCTCTTGTTTGACCACTTCCAATTTGCCTTGATTCATGGACCTGACATTCCAGGTTCCTATGCAATATTGCTCTTTACAGCATCGGATCTTGCTTCTATCACCAGTCACATCCACAACTGGATATTGTTTTTGCTTTGGCTCCATCCCTTCATTCTTTCTGGAGTTATTTCTCCATTGATCTCCAGTAGCATACTGGGCACCTAATGACCTGGGGAGTTCCTCTTTTGGTATCCTATCATTTTGCCTTTTCATACTGTTCATGAGGTTCTCAAGGCAAGAATACTGAAGTGGCTTGCCATTCCCTTCTCCAGTGGACCACATTCTGTCAGACCTCTCCACCATGACCCGCCCATCTTGGGTTGCCCCACAGGCATGGCTTGGTTTCATTGAGTTAGACAAGGCTGTGGTCCTAGTGTGATTAGATTGACTAGTTTTCTGTGAGTATGGTTTCAGTGTGTCTGCCCCCTGATGCCCTCTTGCAACACCTACCATCTTACTTGGGTTTCTCTTACCTTGGGCATGGGGTATCTCTTCACGACTGCTCTAGCAAAGCACAGCCGCTGCTCCTTACCTTGGACGAGGGGTATCTCCTTACCACCGCCGTTCCTGACCTTCACCTGCCTCAATTTAGAGTTATATTTTCCTGATTTGTAAGAGGTATATAAACAATTTGGCTTCATGCTGAAATACAGGATGTTTTGAAGGTGTAAGATAAATATTAATGAATAATGTCAACAAAACAAAGACCACATTTTAGCATGTTTAACATCCAGAAATCACAATATGCCGTGAAAAGTCACAATTTGTCCCAAAAATATTTATTAAGGATCTAATATGTGCCAGTTATGTACCAGATTCTATGATTCCAAGTCAAGTAACACATGGCTCCTACCCCCCAGGGACCAATAGTTTAAGGAAATCAATCAAACGAACCGTTCAGCAGGAACAAACAAAACAAACGTGGCAAGTTCATGTGTCTGCAGAAGCGCAGAAAAGAGGCATTAGATGATAAGGTCCAGAGGAAATAACCCCTTAAGCAATTTTAAGAGACTTTTATTTTGAAACAATTTATTTTTAAGTTTGCAAAATCGATTTTCAAACATTTATGACAGTACAGAAAATAGTATAATGAACTACCATGCACCCATCTTCCAGTCACATTTTTCATAATATGGTCAATCTTATTTTACAACTCCATAATACCATCAAATGTCTTTATCACTGTTCATGTTTCTGATTTTATTTTACACTGCTTCATTTTTTTGAATAGGGGTCCAAATATGATCTACATACTATGACGATTAATATAGCTCATAAGTCTAGTAAACTACTGATTCTTTCTTTCATCTCTTTTTTTCTCCTTACTTTTCTTTTTTTTTTTTTTTNGATTTTATTTTACACTGCTTCATTTTTTTGAATAGGGGTCCAAATATGATCTACATACTATGACGATTAATATAGCTCATAAGTCTAGTAAACTACTGATTCTTTCTTTCATCTCTTTTTTTCTCCTTACTTTTCTTTTTTTTTTTTTTTAAGAAACTGGGTCATTAATCCTCTAAATGAGAGATCACCCGGGTTGTTTTATTTTTCTTACAAAGGGCCAGTGAGTAAATATTTTAGGTTTTGTGGAATCTGTAGTCTCTGTTACAAGTATTTAAGTCTATGGCTGCTCTCTGTAGCATGAAAACAGCCATAGCCGATAAGCATGACAGTGTTTCAACAAAACTTTATTTGTGGACATTGGGATTTGAATTTCATATAATTTTCACATCTTGCACAATATTATTCTTTTTTTCCAACCATTTAAATAATGTAAAAACTGTTATCTCACAAAAAAACCAGGCAGTGAGGCAGGTCTGTCCCATGGGCCATACTTTGCTGATCCCTGCTGCTGCTAAGTCACTTCAGTGGTGTCCGACTCTGTGCTACCCCATAGACGGCAGCCCACCAGACTCCCCCGTCCCTGGGATTCTCCAGGCAAGAACACTGGAGTGGGTTGCCATTTCCTTCTCCAGCGCATGAAAGTGAAAAGTGAAAGTGAAGTCACTCAGTCGTGTCCAACTCTTTGCGACCCCATGGACTGCAGCCTACCAGGCTCCTCTGTCCACGGGATTTTCCAGGCAAGAGTTCCACTGCCTCAGTGGCNAGATGTGTATAAGAGACAGGCCATTTCCTTCTCCAACGCATGAAGGTGAAAAGTGAAAGTGAAGTCGCTCAGTCGTGTCCAACTCTTTGCGACCCCATGGACTGCAGCCTACCAGGCTCCTCTGTCCACGGGATTTTCCAGGCAAGAGTTCCACTGCCTCAGTGGCACCCCACTCCAGTACTCTTGCCTGGAAAATCCCATGGATGGAGGAGCCTGGTGGGCTGCAGTCCATGGGGTCACTAAGAGTTGGACACGACTGAGCGACTTCACTTCACTTCCCTAGTACGCTCCAATGATGACAATGAGGGTATTTTTTTGAAGTATCATTTGAAACTCACAAATTAAAATGTATTTGCTGTTTCAATCCATTGCAGTTATTGATCCTCTTTGGTTAGTGAGAACCTTCTCAAGTTGACTTTTGAATTCTGAAAAGCCTTTACTAATCTCAAGGCATCAGAAGCTCAGCTGATTCCTGTTTCTTCCTTTATGGAAGATGAAATCACACAGGTCTTCAGCTGTCAGTGATTTAGCCTCATATACTCATATTCCGGGGGCTTCCCTGGTGGCTCAGAGGTTAAAGCGTCTGCCTCCAATGCGGGAGACCCAGGTTCGATCCCTGGGTCGGGAAGATCCCCTGGAGAAGGAAATGGCAACCCACTCCAGTATTCTTGCCTGGAGAATCCCATGGATGGAGAAGCCTAGTAGGTTACAGTCCATGGGGTCACAAAGAGTCGGACACGACTGAGCGACTTCACCTCACCTCACTCATATTCCGAGGGTCAAAGAAATGCCTCGCCTTCTGGTTGTGTTGTAGATGTCATGCATGGGTAACTAGCTTTATCTTCCTATTTCATTTATTTTTATGGAGAGATCTGAGAAGATTCAGGGCTTCCATGGTGGTTCAGATGGTAAAGAATCCGCCTGCAATGCAGGAGACCTAGGTTTGATCCCTGGGTCGGGAAGATTCCCCTGGAGAAGGGAATGGCTACCCACTCTAGTATTCTTGCCTGGAAAACACCATGGACAGGGGAGCCTGGTGGGTACACAGTCCATGGGGTCACAAAGAGCTGGACGCAACTAAGCGACTAACACTTTGAGAAGATTCAAAAGCTATGATGCCATTTCTGGCCAAGAAGGAATATGAGAGTCAAAAATTATACTTCTCTCATAAACAACTAGAAACCCGGACAAACTACTGGCAACAACTGTGGTCAGACAATGGAAAGCAGGTAGGGCAGGACTGTGGCACTTGATAAAAAGGTAACAAATGAAGTGAGCCCTAAAAAGAGGGAGGCACATACATTTTCTTAGACTAGATTATGACAGTGTTAAGATTTAACTCTCTCCAAGGTGACATACAGACTTAAGGAAATCCCAGGTAAAACCTTGTAGAAATTTATAGATCTGACTCTAAAATTCACATGAACACACAAAAGACCTAGAATAAGCTTGAAAATGGCAGAATTGAAAGATTTACATAATTAGTTTCAAGAGCTCTATAAAACTGGGGTCATCAAGACAGTATGGTTTTGGCATAAGAACAGGCATGCCATGTCACAGAACAGACTCCAGAAACAGACCCTCACGTACATAGGCAATTAACTTCAATAAAAGTGCCACATTAGTTCAATGAAGAAAGGACAGTCTTTAAACAAATGAAAATAAATAAATAAATAAATAAATAATAGAACTCCCCTATGATCCAGGAACCTCACTTCTGGAAAAAAAATGGTATTGGGACAACTAAATTATTCATATGGGGGAAAAAAACCCTTGACTCTTACCTCACACCATGTATAAAAATTAACTGAAAATAAATTCAGGCCTAATAAATAAATTACAGGCAAAGATTTCTTTTATAGGACACAGAAAATATGAACCATGAGGCAACATTTCATAAACTGAACTGAAAAATTTAAGTCTTTAGCTCTTCCAAAGACAATATTAAGAAGATCAAAAAGTAAGCCAAAAAGTAAGCCACAGTATGGGTGAAAATGTTCACAGTATGTACATGAGATAAAGGTCTTAAAATTCAGAATATACATATTTTAAAAACTTCTGACAGAATATCCAGAGAATAATTCAAAAAGACACATACACCCCAGTGTTCACAGCAGCACTGTTTACAATAGCCAGGACATGGAAACAGCCTACATGTCCATCAGCAGAGGATACATACATACAGTGGGCTATTACTCAGCCATAAAATGGTATGAAACTGGGCTATTTGTAGAGACATGAAGGAACCTAGAAAGTGTCATACAGAGTGAAGTAAGTCAGAAAGAGAAAAACAAATATATATTAACACATATATGTCAAATCTAGAAAAATGGTATGCTGATGCCAAGTGGCTTCAGTCGTGTCCGACTCTGTGCATCTCCATAGACGGCAGTCCGCCAGGTTCCCCCGTCCCTGGGATTCTCCAGGCAAGAACGCTGGAGTGGGTTGCCATTTCCTTCTCCAATGCAGGAAAGTGAAAAGTGAAAGGGAAGTCGCTCAGTTGTGTCTGACTCTTCACGACTCCATGGACTGCAGCCCACCAGGCTCCTCCGTCCATGGGATTTTCCAGGCAAGAGTGCTGGAGTGGGGTGCCATCACGTTCTCCGAGAAAAATGGTATAGATGATCTTATTTGGAAAGCAGAAACAGACACAGACGTAGAGAACAAATATATGGATATCAAGGGGGAGGAGAGGGGTGGGAAGAATTGAGAGACTGGGACTTAATACACATACACTTGATACTATGTATAAAATAACCAGCGAGAACAGACTGTATAGCACAGGGAACTCTACTTGATGTTCTGTGGGGGCCTGGATGGGAGGAAGCCCAACAGAGAGGAGGTATCCGTACACCTACGGGTGATTCATTCTGCTGCACAGTAGAAACTAACACACACTGTAAAGCAACTATACTCCAAAAAAAAATTAATTAAAAAAATTAAAACTCCTGACAAACAACTCAATAGGTAAAAGGTAAAATTGATAAAAAGGTAACAAATGAAGTGTTACGTTTTGATCATCCCAATATGAAAGAGGAGGTATTAATGGCTAATAAACACCTTAAAATATACTCTACATTCATTATCAGAGAAATGTAAATTAAAATCACAATGAGATACGATTACAAACCCAACAGGTAAGCTAAAATTAAAAAGATTAACAATACCAACTGTTGCCTAGGCTAAGAAGCAGCTGGAATACTCCTGCATTGCTGGTCAGTTTACAATGGTACACAACTACTTTGGAAAACAATTTGGCAGTTCCTTATAAAGTATGAAACATACTTACCATACTATCCAGCAATTTCACTCTTAGGAATTTTTCCCAGGGAAAAAGAAAATACATATCTACACAAAACCTTATACACCAAAAAAAAAAAAAAAAAAAGGAAACTTGTAAGTAATGTTCATGATAGCTTTATTCATAAAAGCCTCAAATTAGAAACAACTCAAATGTCCAGGAACATGTAATTGGATAATTTATAGAATATTCATAAGATGGAATACAACTATGCAATATGAGAGAATGAGCTACAATAACATGGTTGACTCTCAAAAACATACTAAGTGAAGAAACCCAGACACGTAAGAGTTTGTATTATGTGATTCTGATTATGTGAAACTTTGCTGCTGCTGCTGCTAAGTCGCTTCAGTCGTGTCCGACTCTATGTGACCCCATAGACGGCAGCCCACCAGGCTCCCCCGTCCCTGGGATTCTCCAGGCAACAACACTGGAGTGGGTTGCCATTTCCTTCTCCAATGCATGAAAGTGAAAAGTGAAAGTGAAGTCGCTCAGTCGTGGACTCTAGAAAATACAAATTTAATCTGTATTTAATCTGTATTTTCTACAGAAAGCAGATAGGTCAGTAATTACCTAGGATTAGATGTAGGGAATATTTACAGAAAAGTTTTCTCCTTTTAAGGGTCATAAAAATGTTCTACATATTGACTGTGTAGGTAGAAGTTATCCAAAGGCCTGTTACTGTATATAAGGGGAGGGGAGACTGTGCTGCCAACATCTTCCCAGGATCCTAGGCTGAGTTCTGAAGGATAAGTCTAAATTACTGGATTAAGAAGAGGAAAAGAAAAGAATGGGAAAGACTAGAGATCTCTTCAAGAAAATTAGAGATACCAAGGGAACATTTCATGCAAAGATGGGCACAATAAAGGACAGAAGTGGTATGGACTAACAGAAGCAGAAGATACTAAGAAGAGGTGGCAAGAATACACAGAACTATACAAAAAAGATCTTCATGACCCAGATAACCACGATGGTGTGATCACTCACCTAGAGCCAGACATCCTGGAATGCGAAGTCAGGTGGGCCTTAGGAAGCATCACTATGAACAAAGGTAGTGGAGGTGATGGAATTCCAGTGAGCTATTTCAAATCCTAAAAGTTGATGCTGTGAAAGTGCTGCACTCAATATGCCAACAAATTTGGAAAACTCAGCAGTGGCCACAGGATTGGAAAAGGTCAGTTTTCATTCCAATCCCAAAGAAAGGCAATACCAAAGAATGTTCAAACTACTGTACAATTGCACTCATTTCATACACTAGTAATGTTCAAAATTCTTCAGGCCAGGCTTCAGCAATATGTGAACCATGAACTCGCAGATGTTCAAGCTGGATTTAGAAAAGGCAGAGGAACCAGAGATCAAATTGCCAACATCTGTTGGATCATTGAAAAAGCAAGAGAGTTCCAGAAAAATATCTATTTCTGCTTTCTTGACTATGTCAAAGCCTTTGACTGTGTGGATCACAACAAACTGTGGAAAACTCTTGAGATAGGAATACCAGACCACCTAACCTGCCTCCTAAGATATTTGTATGCAGGTCAAGAAGCAACAGTTAGAACCGGACATGGAACAATGGACTGGTTCCAAATCAGGAAAAAGAGGACATCAAGGCTGTATATTGTCACCCTGCTTATTTAATTTATATGCAGAGTACATCATGCAAAATGTCGGGCTGGATAAAGCACAAGCTGGAATCAAGATTGCCGGGAGAAATATCAACAACCTCAGATATGCAGATGACACCACCCTTATGGCAGAAAGCAAAGAAGAACTAAAGAACCTCTTGATGAAAGTGTAAGAGGAGAGTGAAAAAGCTGGCTTAAAGCTCAACATTCAAAAAACAAAGATCATGGCCTCTGGTTCCATCACTTCATGGCAAATAGAGGAGGAAACAATGGAAACAGTGACAGATTTTATTTTCTTAGGCTCCAAAATGACTGCAGATGGTGACTGCAGCCATGAAATTAAAAGATGCTTGCTCCTTGGAAGAAAAGCTATGACCAACTTAGACAGCATAATAAAAAAGAAAAGACGTTACCTTGCCAACAAAGGTCCATACAGTCAAAGCTATGGTTTCTCCAGTAGTTATGTATGGATGTGAGAGTTGGACTATACAGAAAGCTGAGTGCCAAAGAATTGATGCTTTTGAACTGTGGTGTTGGAGAAGAGTCTTGAGAGTCCCTTGGACAGAAAGGAGATCAAACCAGTCAATCCTAAGGGAAATCAGTCCTGAATATTCATTGGAAAGACTGATACTGAAGCTGCAGCTCCAATACTTTGGCCATCTGATGTGAAGAACTGACTCATTAGAAAAGACCCTGATGCTGGGAAAGATTGAAGGCAGGAGGAGAAGGGGACGACAGAGGGTTAGATGGCTGGATGGCATCATCGACTCAATGGACATGAGTTTGAGCAAGCTCCAGGAGATAGTGAAGGACAGGGAAGCATGGCGTGCTGCATTCTGTGGCGTCACAGAGTCGGACGTAACTGAGCGACTGAACAACAATATAGTTTTATAATGACTACAAAATGTGCTCTAAGCACTCCTTAGACTAACAAATACTTGACTTTGGCACTTATATTATACATACTTTAAAATGTGCATGCAATCATTTTGGGTACAGTGTTGTATGTATGTTGATTAGGTCAAGACTGTTCATTGTTTTATACTCTAGTGCTTACTGACTTTTGTCTGCTCCACTGCTCGCTATTAAGAGAGGTATATTAAAACTTCCCACCAAGACGGGATTTGTCTACTTTTTCTTAAGTCTATTTCTTTTGTATGTTAAAAAACTATTAAAGTTTATCCCAGTCATTTACCTCTGCTAAGAAGACTTTCTTTATACCTTGTGTACACTGTCACTGCAGCACACATCCCTCTGTCCTATGCAGCTTTCCGGTCCATGAGTCCCTTGAGGGCGAGGCCCACATGCACACTTCTATCTCTTAGCTCAAGAATAACATTCAAATGCTTGAAGAGGGTCAAAAGGTACAAATTTCAGCTATGAAACAAGTCATGAAGATGTAATATATACCACGGTAACCATAGTTAATAATATTCTATAGTATGTTTGAAAGTTGCTAAGATAGTAGATCTTGAAAGTGCGCATCAGAAGAAAAAATAATTTAACTGTGTAAGATGACAGATGCTTAACCAGATTATTGTGGTGATCATTTCTCAGAGTATACAAAC
Organism: Oreotragus oreotragus; assembly: GCA_006410675.1. Classification (NCBI taxonomy): domain Eukaryota; kingdom Metazoa; phylum Chordata; class Mammalia; order Artiodactyla; family Bovidae; genus Oreotragus; species Oreotragus oreotragus. The sequence goes on from SJYX01018437.1 coordinate 632,864, forward strand.
ATCAAATCAGTACGTCATATACCTGAAACTAATAAAATGTTAATGCTATTTACACCTCAATAAAAGTAAAATTTTAAAAAAGAGTGACATTCAGTAGGCATTTATTGCTGAATGAATAAAAATGTCCAATGACATAAAAGAAGCCATGGAGTGATTTCTTATAAACAAATATAATGATGAATTACAAACTCCCGGGAACTAGATTTGAAGTACTCTTTTAAAAAAGGTAGTTACAGATAACACAACACAACTGAACCATGTAAGGCTAGGAAAATGAGGGTAAGTGGGTCATACAAATCTATCAAAGCCATTGCAAAGTAATGCTAGCATTTGGTTCAGAGGTATATCCAGCACAAAATGGAACAAGGTGGTAGTGGTGGCGTGCTACGTGCAGATCTGATAAATTGAACCCCTAACATTTCCCTGGCTTTGGCTATATGCACCAATCCTTACTGCAAAATGTCCTTAAGATTTCCTTAAGGAAATCTATGTAATTTGCTGAATTAGTCAATATGTCTTTAAATTTTTTTAAATTGTGATAAATAATACATAAAACCATCACAATCATTTTTAAGTGTATGGTCAACTGGTACCAAGTACATTCACACTGTTGTACAACATATCCCCCAGAACGTTCTCATCTTACAAAAGTGAAATTCTACACCCTTTAAACAATAGACCCTCCTTTCCCCCTCCCCAGCATTTTCCTTTCTGTCTTCATAAATTTGACTACCCTGAGGACCTCACAGAAGTGGAATCATATAGTGTTTGTCTTATTGGGACAGGCGTGTTTCACTTAGCATAATGTCTGAGGTTCCTTCCTGCTGAACATGTGCCAGACTTCCCTTCCTAAGGATGAATATTATTCCATTGTCAGATACACCATTTTCGTTTATCCATTTGTTGATGGATACATGGGCTGCGTCCACCTTCTGCCTACCTACTGTGAATAACGCTGATAAAACATGGGTGCACAAATCTCTCTGAGACCCCCTGCTTTCAATTCTTTCAGATATGGACCCAGAAGTGGAACTGCTGGCTCATAGGTTGTTGCTGCTGCTCGGTCGCTCAGTCCTGTCTGACTCTGCGACACCACGGGCTGCAGCACGCCAGGCTTCCCTGCCCTCCACCATCTCCCAGAGCTTGCTCAAACTCAAGTCCATCAGGTCAGTAATACCATCTAACCATCTCATCCTCTGTCACCTCCTTCTCCTCCTGCCTTCAATCTTTCCCAGCATTAGGGTCTTTTCTAATGAGTCAGCTCTTTGAATTAGGTGGCTAAAGTATTTGAGGTTCAGCTTCAGCATCAGTCCTTCCAATGAATATTCAGGACTGATTCCCTTTAGCATTGACTGGTTTGATCTCCTTGCTGTCCAGGGACTCTCAAGAGTCTTCTCCAACACCACAGTGCAAAGGCATGAATTCTTTGGCGTTCAACCTTCTTTATGGTCCAGCTCTCACATTCAAACACGACTACTGGAAAAACCATAGCTTTGAGTATACATACAGACCTTTGTCGGCAAAGTAGTATCTCTGCTTTTTAATATGCTGTCTAGGTTTGTCATAGCTTTTCTTCAAGAAGCAAGTGTCTTTTAATTTCATGCCTGCAGTCACCGTTTTACAACCCTGCTAACAGTGCACCAGGGTTCCAATTTCTCCAAATCCTAATAAACATTTATTATTTTCTGTTTGTTGTTTTATAGTGGTCATCCTGACTTATGTGAGGTGATTGTCCTCATGGTTTTGATCTGCATTTCTCTAATGACTGGTGATATTAAACATCTACTCAAATACTTGCTGAAAATTAGTTATTATTCAGCTTCCCAAACAGGTAACAGTACATGGAGCAAAAATAATTTACCTTTCTCTAGCCATAAGGATCAGACCCAGGGGCCCTTTCTGTAAGTTATAGTAACAGAGAGATCTAGTCATCCTTTATGCCGAAAAGTTGCCTACAAAATACACTGCAGAAGCGATATTGAGCCAAAGGCTTATTGTATAGTTGAAGTAGATGTCTGTTGTTTCCACCTGTCCAGCATATCTTCTTCCTTCTTCAGGGAACACATCTTGATCTTCCTTTGGGAAATCACCTTATTTATAACCCATGTGATTCAGACAAGACTGACTTTCTTATCTGACCCAGATCCAGAGGTGAGAGGTGACTCAGGCCTCACCTGTCAGCATATCTAATTGCTTCTGACCCAGGTGATTAGTTTATGGATAAGCCTGGATATAAATGAGAAAAATCCAAGTAAACCCTGAGGTTGTTACCAAAACTGGGAAGGAGGGATACTTGTTCCAATAGAATTGTAAGGATTAAAAAAAGGCCTTAAGTTGCCAGGGACCACCAGGAGAAATCCTTCCTTAGAGGAAAGAAGAGCTGAGAGATTAAGATAGAGACACAGAGACACACAGCTACACAGCTAATGATACTGTTGGAGCCCCTAGATTCAAGATCCCAGGAGCCACTCCGATCCTTGGACATGAGAGTTCCACAGGGCAATAAGTCATTTTGTTTAAAGGAGATTGAGTTGGGTTTCTGTTATTTGCAACCCAAAGAATTTAATTAATACATGGATTAAAGCAAACATAATTCTCTTTTTAAGAGTTCAATTATCTATCCAGATTTCCCTGTCCAATTGTCACACCATTTTCAAAACTCCACGTCTTCTTGTTTAACAACACACTAGTTAACTCATTTTTAAAAATGTTCCTCCTACTAATGTCTTGGCAGTATTCGCCATAGCTGACCCCCTTTTCCTTTCTGAAACACGACTGTCTTGGCATCTATGACCCCACACTCTCCCAGCTTTCCTCCTATCCCTGACAGCTCCTTCTCTGCCACCTCCTTTGCTATCTTAATCTCCTCAACCTCCTCGTTCCAGATAGTCTCACCACATCCACAGCCTCAATTACTATTTAAATGCTTGTGATTCCCAAATCTTATCTCTAGTGCAGACCTCTCTCTGACCTTCAAAGAACCCCTTTAACTGTTAAACAGTAAAGAGAATGTTTATGGAACTGACATCTCTGCTTGAGTGTCTCAAAGACACCTCAAATTCCGACTGTCCAGAACCAGAGCTGTAGTAATCACACACACTCGCTGCCAGCCTGGCTCTCCTCTGGAGTCCCCTAACCAGAACGAAGGATGCCACCTTCAGCTGAACCAGAAACCTAGATGTTCCCCATCACTCTCCTCTCTACCACTGCCATTTCCAATCTGCCACTAGTTACTGAGTCTACCTTTAATATCTCCTCAATCAACCCACTGAATCAACTCCAATCCTCTGAGTACCAGCCACCATTTTCTTAATTTAGTAACTAGCTTCTTAAAGTATCTTCTTGCCCATCCAGCCTTTTTGCTGCACAACTGTGAGAAGATTATTTTCATTTAAAAAATCACAACTGTCACTCCCCTGCTTAGAATCTTTCAAAAATGTCCTCCTGTAACAGAGCAGGATGAGCACAGCACTTAGCAGGCAGCCATTGCTGTGCCTCATTACCCTGCACCTGTTGCTAGGGAACAAGGTTTGCTCAGCCATTGCTCAGCCTCGGTGGGCCCCACCCACAAGCAAGCAAGCAACCGTCAATGAGCGCCTGTTAGTGTCCTGCTCAGCTACTGGTCTGCGCCACAGTGGGCCCTCCCCACTGGCAACTGTCAATGAGGGACCACTGGGGAAGTGATTCAGTCAAGGCTTAGTGGTGGAGTCAGGTCCTCAGGTGGAGAGTGAGGTAAGAGGCAGATTCAGGTCTTTTCCTGGAGGCCCCTATTGCTCACCCAGCCTTGGGCCAGAGGGTGAGTTGGAGGGCCCAGGGAAGAGACTGGGGACTATATCCTGCAGAGCTCCAGAGCCCTCACTAAGGTCCTCCATTAGCCATGACCCAAGTCTCATCCCTGTCTCTGCGACCTACCAGCAGTGGCCGTCTGCCTGGGCTGTAGTCTATGATACCTGTAGTCTCCCATTTGCGCAGCCCGAGGAGACTGAGGGCCAGTCTGGGTTGGGTGCCTGGCTCCCTCAGGGATGACAGCTGGGCAGGATGTGGGAACCTGGCTCTGAAGGAGCTGCCAGCTGAGCTCTGCCTCCCCTTCGTCAGGACCAGGACCTTGGAGGGTGAAAGCTGTGCCTTGGGATTTTGCCCTTTCTGGTCAGGACAGAGAATAAAATTCATCTGGTAGAGGTTTACAGGATCATCGTCACCCGACCATGACCTGACCTCAAGAAGTCCGCAACAACCAATCACGTCTCTCCCTCACCTTTTGCTTTGAAAGGAGCCTGCTGAAAGCTTTCAGTAACTTCGGGGTTCTAGGGCATGAGCACTCATCTCCTTGTAGGAATCTTTCTCTGTTCCAAACTCTAACGTTTAGTATTGATGGGCCTCATGGTGTGTCAGGCACACAGGCTTGTGAATTTGTAATACTATTTATCTCAGAATAAAACCCAGCTCTTTTCTATGGTGTGCAAAGGCAGAAGTGGGAAGGGTGAAGTATATAAACACCTACATATCTAGTTTATAAACAGAAGACTTTTGAAGATCATAAACTGCCAAGAAATCCTAAGGACTATTAAGGACCTGAAATTTCTTAAGACAAAGGTCTAAAGACATAGAAGACACCTCTGCTCTGGTGAAGTTCTCTCAATCCCTGCCCCCAAAAAACTGCTGGGAGCAGTGGAATCCATAGGTGTGGTCTCAGAAAACTATAGCACCTTGGGGGCTCATACAAATCCTTCACAACATCTCTTTGTGTAAGGCTCGGCCCAGAATGCTGTCTCATTTCCACGACATGGGGTACTTCATTCATCAATATATTCTCCAAAGTTTTGCTGGTCTACCTTAATTTACTTTTCTTTAGGACTCAGCCTGGTAGCAATCTTATCTCCCTGGGAAATGTTTCTGTATCCCTATTTTAACATAAAAAATACACATATGCATATGTATACTTACAGATAGAGTAATATATAATGGAAAACAGTCAAAATGTTAAAAAGCATTTCAAGTAAAGAGTAGATCCTCTTCGAAATGCAGATGGCCAACTGGCATATGAGAAGAGGCTCAGCATTACTAATCATCAGGGAAACACAAAACCACCATGAGATATCGCCTCACACCTGTCAGAAAAGGTATCATCAAAAGGAACATACATAACAAATGTTGGTGAGATGTGGAGAAAAAGGAACCCTCACACACTTGGTGGGAATGTGAATTAGTGCAGCAACTGTAAAAAAACAGTATGGAGATTTCTCGAAATAATAAAAGAACTACCATAAGACCCAGCAATTCTACTTCTGGGTGCATCTCAAAAAAAAAACCAACAACATTAATTCAAAAAGATACATGCTCCCCAATGTTCACAGCAGCATTATTTACAATCACTAAGATACAGAAGCAATCTAAGTATCCATCAAAAGACGAATGCATAAAGAGAATGTGGTGTATATATACAACATATATATACTACTACAATATATACTGCTGCTGCTGCTAAGTCGCTTCAGTCGTGTCTGACTCTGTGCTACCCCATAGACGGCAGCCACCAGGCTCCCCCGCCCCTGGGATTCTCCAGACAAGAACACTGGAGTGGGTTGCCATTTCCTTCTCCAATGCATGCAAGCATGCTAACTCACTTCAATCGTGTCCAACTCTGCGACCCTATGGCAGCAGCCCAACAGGCTCCTCCGTCCACAGGATTCTCCAAGCAAGAAAACTGGAGTGGGTTGCCATTTCCTTCTCCAACAATATATACTACTCGGCCATAAAAAAGAATGAAATTCTGCCATCTGCAGCAACAAGGAAAGGATGGACTTGGATGGTGTTATACTAAGTAAAATAAAGTCAGAGAAAGACAAACACTGCATGGCGTCACTTACATGTGTGATCTAAAAGGTACAAGAAAGTGGTGAACATGACAATAAACAGGCAGACTCTAAGATACGGAGAACAAACCAACGGCTACCAGCAGCGAGCGGAGGAGGGGTTACACATGGCTTAGGGGTGGGAGTTACAGACTATCACGTGCAAGGTAAGCTGCAAGGACACACTGTGCAACACAGAGCAGAGCCAATATTTCATAATAACTATCGACGGAGTATAACCTTTAAAAATTGTGAACCACCATACTGTATACCTATATCATAATATAGCAACTCTAAAGGAAAAGGAAAGTGACGTCGCTCAGTCATGTCTGACTCTCTGCAACCCCATGGACTGTAGCCTACCAGGCTCCTCCATCTATGGGATTTTCCAGGCAAGAGTACTGGAGTGGATTGCCATTTCCTTCTCCAGGGGATCTTCCCAACTCAGGGGTCAAACCTGGGTGTCCTGCATTGCAGGCAGATGCTTTACCCTCTAAGCCACCAGGGAAGCCCCTAAAGTATAGTAACTATACTTCAATTAAAAATAATAAATTTAATGAGATTAAAAACTCAGCTCCTTGGTTAAACTAACCACATTCCAAAAGCTGATTCCAAAGGCACATGTGGCTATTACCATATTGGACAGTAAGAATTTTCATCATCAGATGTCCTTCTATTGGACTGTGTTTATCTATGGTAATACTCATTTAAAACCAATTTTTTTAAATGGTAAATTAAAAATTAGTAAGTCCTCTTCTTTTCTCTGTCCTCAGCCACCCACTCCCCCTCCCTGAGCAACGACTGAAACCAAGTTTTTATAAAGCCTCTACATAAATAAGCAGATATACATACATGATATATTTTATCTAAAGCATACACATACATAGTCTCCATTTCTGTGGATAATCTTTTTATATCCTTTGTCCATTTCAAACAGGGTTATAATTTATTATTAACTGAACTGTTCACATTCTTTATATAATCCAAGAAATGATCACTTGGTCTTGAAAAAAATTTTTTTTTTAGTTTGTCATGTATCTTTAAAAAAAAAAAAACTTTATGGCCATTTTATCCATGCAGAAAATTTTTATTTTTTTAATACAGCAAAACATTATCAATTTTTTATAGATTCTGGGTTTCTATATCTGATTTTACACCACTTTAAATTTTTTTTGGTTTGGTTATGGATTTTATCTCCTTCATGGATTACTGCCTTGTCATGGCGAAGGGGCTTGTGTAACTCAGGGAAGCTATGGCCCTATAGGGCCACCCCAAGACGGACAGGTCACAGTAAAGAGGTCTGACAAAACGTGATCCACTAGAGAAGTGAATGGCAAACCACCCCAGTATACTTGCTGTGAGAACAAGGAGATCAAACCAGTCAATCTTAAAGGGAAATCAACCCTGAATCCTCATTGGAAGGATTGAAGCTGAAGCTGAAGCTCCAATATTTTGGTCACCTGATGTGAAGAGTCGACTCATTGGAAAAGACCCTGGTGCTGAGTAAGATTGAGAGCAGAAGGAGAAGAGGGTGTCAGAGAATGAGAGGACTGGATGACATCACTGATGCGATGACATGAACTTGGGCAAACTCTGGCAGATGGTGAGGGACAGGAAGACCAGGCATGCTGCAGTCCACAAGGTCTACGACTAGGAGCCGGAGCAACAACAATGGATTTTATTGGGCGTGCCAAAGTTTCCCACATTTATACAGTCAGTATCTCTTGATCTTTTCCTTGGTAATTTAGAAAATCCTTTCTAAGTTTCTAACTTATGAAGTTAGTACCCTCTCTCAGACCTGTATTGCTTTTGATCTCCTAAGGGGCACCTAAGTTTGACACGGTCATCGGTTTCTTAGGCATATAAGTAAGACGGGATTTACAAAACCCCTTCATTTATTCCCTGGGTCGGGAAGATCCCACTCCAGCACTCTTGCCCGGAAAACTCCATGGACAGAGGAGCCTTGTAGCCTATAGTCCATGGGGTTGCAAAGAATTCAGACATAACTGAGCGACTTCACTTTCTTTCACTTTCATTCATTTACATTTATACCCTCAAAGATTTACTGCTGTAACAGTGATTCTACAAATGAATGGGTTTAGTTTTGATAAAGAAATAAATATGGCTGAATTAAACTATAACTAAGTATATCCACATTATTCACTGCTGATATTAATTTCTGATCTAGTCCCTAAAGTACTAAATACAGCACTTCTGTTGAAATCATTCCTAGTGGACTTCAGCCGTGTTGTATCCGCACCACAGGCATCTTTTTAAACTTTTAACTTTTAGATTTCACAAGTAGTAGTAATTATAACAGTGCAGTGAGCCAGCTGAGCTAGGTTAATGCCACCTCTTGCTATTTCAGTGCAGCTTAGATAATACTAAGTGACATTAAAAACAGAAACAAGACAATGCGGCAAAGCTTTTTCAGAAAGAGAAGGGTCACAATTCAGAGTCCTATTTCTCAGTTCTCTATCTTCCATTATTAGAAAATGTGTGTGACAAAAGACCAAATGCAGACAGGAAAGCTTTTAGCTTCTAAGAAATAACAAAGCTTTCCTTAACTCTAATTTATGGACCTACTGTAAGTTTTCTGAATAAAAAGACTAAATCAATACAAAAACATCTATTTATGAAAAGAAAAAAACAGCAGTGGGGCATTAATTCTTTTCAGTTTGGAAAGGATGTTCTCTATACAAACCACATTTCTCAGGCACACCCTCCTCAAATGCTCCATCAGTAGGAATAAAAATAAAAAGAAAGCTTTTTCAAATTAAGGAGTACAATGTTAAAGAGCTACAATAAACAAGATATAATCAGAATTTGTCTATGAACTATAACCACGTTAAGACAGAGAGCCAGAACTGAACACTGGAGAAGAAATGGCTCTATTTAGGACAAAGGGCATTGGTTAAAAAACAATAATTGTAAAAGGATCCCAACCAGCTTGCACCAAACAGATGGTCAGAAAATTTATATACACAGCAACAGGAAGAAAAAAACTATTTTCATAAGAATCTTGGTGGATCTAGCAAATTTGAGACAAACAGGTTAAGTATACACACATAGTAGGACCTAACCAATAACACATACATATTTAACTGGTAAACAAACTGACCAAATGCAGAATCAAATTATAGAGAAATTTAAAACTTTGATACTTGAAGACCACCACGAACAGTGAACGCAGGATCACTCACGCAGGGGCTCCTACCACATTGTAGGAACAGTGCAAGGCAAGTGCAATTAAAAGACAAGTATGACAATGAGAACTCACATACTAGTGAGCGAGGTAACACGAAGCAGAGAAGGGGCGGAAAGTCATCCTGGAAAATGAGGACAGCAGACACAAATGCTCAGGGGAGTGAGGGATGTGGCATGCCCAAGGAACACGATGTGATTTAGTTTGGCTGCAGAAAAGAACGGAATTTTGTTGTAGAAATTTAGACAGCCCAAGGTCCAGGGTTTCTTAATCCAAATTAAAATAGATTACAATAAAAGGTTTATATTCTTTAACAGAATCCGTAAGATTTTTTTTTATGCAGCGTATATGTATGAATAATGCTTTAATAAGTAACAAAAAGCAATGTAAACAGATCATTCCAGGGCAGCCCAATGTGTAAAATCAGCAGTAATCTGCTCCTTTCCCTGCCTTCCTCCAAAAATATATTTCTGAGGAAGAATTTTAAAGGACCAATTTCCAAACTTTGAGGGGAAACAAAGCTAAAGAGCATAAATCTCAAGCTATCTAAAGAAACTCAAGGAAAGGGGAAACAACTGCTAGTTGTGAGCGGGAAGGTAAGGCTAGGATTCTTTCTGCCAAGCAGGACCATAGCCCAGGAAGGTAACCAACATCAGCAGGCAGCCCAGGGATGAACAGTAAGAAAAGGATAGTATATGGACAACTGGTTTTCCATATAGGAAAAAAAAAAAAAACAACTCTGTGTTCCTACAACACACTATACACAAAAAGAAATTCCAGAAAGACTGAAAAACAAATGGATATGAAAATATTTCTGCAGAAGCATTTCTGAAGCAAGATATAATAGCGCAAAACACAAATACACAAATACATTGATAAATCCACCTATGTAAAAACTAGAAACTTAGGTGCAGGTAAAGCCACCATAAACTGATCACAATACACCAGCGACACACTGTTCTTGGGGATGGTCTTCATCATAGCCTCCTGTACAATGTCACGAATCTCCATCCATAGTTTTCCAGGCACTCTGTAATCAGATCGAATCCCTTGAATGTATTTGTCACTTTCACTGTATAATCATAAGGGATTCGATTTAGGTCATACCTGAATGGTCTAGTGGTTTTCCCTATTTTCTTCAATTTAAGTCCAGATTTGGCAATAAAGTTCATGATCTGAGCCACAGTCAGCTCCCGGTCTTGTCTTTGCTGACCGTATAGAGCTTCTCCATCTTCGGCTACAAATAAAAACATCTATTTCTGTTTTATTGACCATGCCAAAGCCTTTGACTGTGTGGATCACAACAAATTGTGGAAAATTCTTAAAGAGATAGGAATACCAGACCACCTTACCTGCCTTCTGAGAAGTCTGTACGCAGGTCAAGAAGCAACAGTTAGAACCAGACATAGAACAATGGACTGGTTCCAAATCAGGAAAGGAGTACATCAAGGCTGTATATTGTCACCCTGCTTATTTAACTTCTATGCAGAGTACATCATGCAAAATGCTGGGCCGGATAAAGCACAAGCTGGAATCAAGATTGCCGGGAGAAATAACAATAACCTCAGATATGCAGATGACACCACCCTTACAGCAGAAAGTAAAGAACTGAACAGGCTCTTGATGAAAGTGAAAGAGGAGACTGAAAAAGTTGGCTTAAAATTCAACATTCAGAAAACGAAGATCATGGCATCCAGTCCCATCACTTCATGGCAAATAGATGAGGAAACAGTGGAAACAGTGTCAGACTTTATTTTCTTGGGCTCCAAAATGACCACAGATGGTGACTGCAGCCATGAAATTAAGACGCTTGCTCCTTGGAAGAAAAGCTATGACCAACCTAGACAATGTATTAAAAAGCAGAGACATTACCTTGCCGACAAAGGTTGTCTAGTCAAAGCTATGGTTTTTCCAGTAGTCATGCATGGATGTAAGAGTTGGACTATAAAAAAGCTGAGTGCCGAAGAATTGATGGTTTTGAACTGTGGTTTTAGAGAAGACTAGAGTCCTGTGGACTGCAAGGAGATCAAACCAGTCAATCTTAAAGGAAATCAGTTCTGAATATTCATTGTAAGGACTGATACTGAAGCTGAAACTCCAATACTTTGGCCACCTGATGTGAAGAGCTGACTCCTTAGAAAAGACCCTGATGCTGGGAAAGATTGAAGGCAGGAGGAGAAGAAGGTGACAGAAGATGAGATGGTTGGATGGCATCACTGACTCAATGGCTATGAGTTTGGAGCAAGCTCTGGGAATTGGTGATGGACAGGGAAGCCTGGTGTGCTTCAGTCGAAAGGGTTGCAAACAGCTGGACACTGAGCAACTGAACTGAACTGAATGACACGTTGGGAAAAGCAATCTGCAACCCATATACTAGTCCATGTCAAAGGACTAATATCCAGAATATGTATAGGTCTAACATTGATGAGTAAAAAACAAACAAGCTAATGTGAAAATGGGCATGGTACCAAAAAAAGGCAATTCACAGATGAGGAATCCTGAGTTGCTAATCTAAAAAAATGCTAAAGCTCACTATAATTAGGAAAATAAAAATTTTTAACATGAGATCCCATTCCACATCTAACAGATAAGCAACACTAAAAGTTTTTATTACAGGGCATTTCAAGGACATATAAAAGTAGAGAGAACAGTAAAACAAACAATTCATACACTCATCCTTCAATCCAACAACAACTCATTCGTAGCCAATGTTATTTAATCTATACTTCAAATCTGAAGTGAATTCCAGGCATTATAGCACTTTTTTTTCTATAAATGTTTTTGTTATACCCTTAAAAGACGGGAGAAAATTAAGTCATAACTATTAGTTGTAATTTGCATACAGCAAAATCTACATTTTAAAATTTACAGTTCTATGAGCTTGACAAACAACCACAGCAAAACGTCAGGTAGAGGGAACAGCACAGTAGGCCCTCTCCTCTGCTGGCTTCTTTTACTTGCCAAATGCACTCAAGATTCATCTATGCTGCTGTGTGCATCAGCTGAGAGGACTACCTGGATGTACCACAGCTTTGTTTATACATTCAGTGACTGAGAGACTGTGTTCTTTCCAGTTTAGGGTGATAAGTAAAGCAGCTGTAAGCATTTCACATTTCATGTGAAAATAGGTTTCCATTTCACTTGAGTAAATATCTAAGGGCCTTCAGTTAGGTCACACGGTAAGCACATATTTAACTTTACAAGAAACTGCCAAACTCTTTGCCTAAGCCCTTGCATGCCCAACAGCAAAGTGTGAGAACTCCATCTACCCTGCATCCTTACAAACAGTTCCTATTGTAGTTTTGGTTTGATCTTGGCCATTCTAATAGACACATAATGGTATGTCACTGGTGTTTAAATTTGCATTTCTCTAGTCAATGTAATCAATTTCAGTAAGAATTGATGCAAATGTAGAAAAACGTTAGACTGGTTGAAGCTGGGTGCGAGGTGTTTTATTTTTTCCTTACATTTTTCTATTTGAACTATTTTCATAATAAAGTATCTTTAAATAACCCTTATATCTTCTGTAATTTCTTGTAAATGAAAAAAGCAAAATTACTTAACTTCACTACCAACATATGCCTTGAAGAGATCATCCTTTTTCAAATAATAGTTTTCAAATAGTTTTGGGAGGGAGAGAATGGTAATCTAAATAACTGGCCAGAATTTCACAAAATTAACAACATTTTCAATATTTTAAATTCTCTAACAGATTTTCAGTACTAAAACTTTAAGTGGAATCTAACCTTAATTAATGGGATAAAATGTTACTGTGGAAATTTAGTCTTCCGCTTGCTATTTTCATTTTTTTCCATAATATTTGTTTCTTAATAATGACATGGAGTCTACAAAGTATATAGAATGTTACAGTCTGTATGGGCTTCCCAGGTGGCTCAGTGAGTAAAGAACCCACCTGCAATGTAGGAGACACAGGAGATGTGGGTTCAATCCCTGGGTAGGGGAGATCCCCTGGAGGAATGCAAATGTAGAAAAACGTTAGACTGGTTGAAGCTGGGTGCAAGGTGTTTTATTTTTTCCTTACATTTTTCTATTTGAACTATTTTCATAATAAAGTATCTTTAAATAACCCTTATATCTTCTGTAATTTCTTGTAAATGAAAAAAGCAAAATTACTTAACTTCACTACCAACATATGCCTTGAAGAGATCATCCTTTTTCAAATAATAGTTTTCAAATAGTTTTGGGAGGGAGAGAATGGTAATCTAAATAACTGGCCAGAATTTCACAAAATTAACAACATTTTCAATATTTTAAATTCTCTAACAGATTTTCAGTACTAAAACTTTAAGTGGAATCTAACCTTAATTAATGGGATAAAATGTTACTGTGGAAATTTAGTCTTCCGCTTGCTATTTTCATTTTTTTCCATAATATTTGTTTCTTAATAATGACATGGAGTCTACAAAGTATATAGAATGTTACAGTCTGTATGGGCTTCCCAGGTGGCTCAGTGAGTAAAGAACCCACCTGCAATGTAGGAGACACAGGAGATGTGGGTTCAATCCCTGGGTAGGGGAGATCCCCTGGAGGAGGGCATGGCAACCCACTTTGGTATTCTGGCCTGGAGAATCCCACGGACAGAGGAACCTGGTGGGCTACAGTCCATGGGGTCGCAAAGAGACGAACACAACGTAGGGACTGAGCATGGCATGGCCCAGTTACATCAACTTAGACGGCTTCTAAGAGCACAGTGGGGAGAACACAGGGCAAGAGCAGCTCATGTTGCCAGGGAGGCCACGGAGGCTTCAGTGAAGACTGATTGGAAAAAAAAAAATCTGCAGTTGGGTGATGGACGCATGGGTGTTCGTTATACTCTCCTCTTTACTTCTGTGTATGCTTGACAATATCTAGAATAAAAAGTTCAACTCATTTCTTGAAGCATGAATAAGAGCTAATCAGTGAGACAATTAAACAAGAGCATGTCAGGCAGAGAAATTTAAACGGCAAAGGTGACAAGTAAAACTACAGTTTCCATAGAATCAAAAGTCATTTGAGGAAGTGCAAGAGTTAAAGACAGAAAATTCAGGCAGGGTCCAGATCATTAAAGTCCTTGCATTCTACCCAAGGATCCTAAGGCAACTGCAAGCCACTGAAGCAACCATAAGGAAGAGGATGATCTGATCAGACTTGGGTTTTAGAATGATTACTCAGATAACAGTACAGACACTAAATGAAAGATGAAAAGTGATGAGTGGAAGGCTACTGAAATAACCCTGGCAGAAGGTAAGCAGGGCCTAAAATCTATAATTATTTCAAAATAAGCTTTTAATTAAAAAAGAAGATCAATAATGAGGGCCTAAACTTGAGAGAGTAGTAATAAAGATGAAGGGAACACAAGTGTTAAAGATATTTTGTTTTTAAATATAATTTATTAAAAATTATCCGGTCATTCTTTGTTAACCAAGCTGAATGATTCAGCATGAAGGGCTGAATTTGACAGCAACAAACTGAATTTCTGTGTGAATATTTAATATTTCTATTTTAAAATTTTCCACATGGCCTTGCAGCAATTAAAAAATGCTTTCCCACAGTACTTCCTCCTCATAAGGGGTTTCAGTTCCACTAAACGAAAGGAATCGGAGTAAACTGACTTAGCAGTGTCAGCACCTTAGCAGGTGTTCCACGAGAGCCTGATGTCCTCACCGTGTAGACCAGGTTAAAACGGCAGTGACAACAGGGAGAGCTCGGCTGAGTGCCACCGTGCAAACACTCAAACAGCCAGAAACCAAGTCTCAAAAAAATAAAGATGAAACTCCAAGCTAAAACCAAAAGGGAAGCCAAACCACAAAGTTTGAAGTTCACAGCATTTACTGTTGATTTTGAGGTCTCTGTGGATTTTATAAAACATCCATCCTACAAATAACTGGCACAAAACAGCAACCTTTGAGAGCTTCTGTACTTCTTTCTAGCTCTCATAAACATACACATACAGCAAGGTGGCAAGTCCAGCCTCCTGCACAAGAACACAGAAGACGGCAACTGAAACAGCCAATGCCCATTAATATAATCATTTACTGTGATCTCTTTATCTCATTCTGGGTCCATGCCTTTATTTGGTCATATTTGTTAACATGAAATAGAAAAAAAAAACACTCCATGGTGTGAAATCTTCTGTTTCCTCAGTTACAAATGTTGAACAAAGTGGAATCTCATTTACCCTTCCTTGACTATTTGCAGTCCAAATACTGCTATTTCTACCCTCTGTTCCCAGCACTAGTAACTGCACAAGTCAGGAAATCTCACTAGAATTTGCCACCTTACCATGCTCAGGCAAGTCGGCCTACTTAGCAGCTTTGTCTACTATTTTTTGCCTGATTGTTTTGACAGGAGGAAATAAAACCTTCATCCCCAAAGACAAAAAATAAAATAAAATCTTAAACCACAAATTTAGCACTCAGTAGATCCTCCAAACACCTAGAGCAAACAGGATGGAAGAATAAATGATCCTGGGCATTTATATATTGATTCAGAAACCAAATAAGAGAAAGTCACATCAAGGACTTCTGCACACAGTATTGTCACCACTATCTAAAAAGACTCACAAAACAAGTCTGGGGAAAAAAGCCAAAAGCAGTAGCATGCACAACACCTTATGGCTCTGTGTGCTTCATACATCCATTAACAAAGTACATCAGAGGTAAATAACATTTCCAAACCAAACAACAGTTTGAGGTACAGGAAAAATTAAGTTAATGTTGTTTTTATAAGCCACGTTAATGTTGGTGATATATTTTGTTATATGAAACAAGGGAGTTTTCAAAACTCATAGTCAAAGAAACACACTTACTGTGATTTCTCTTTGCGTAATATTCTAGGGAATTGGGAAGGTGTTTACTGTGCGGCAGAATGTGAGAATCCATGCTGCTTTGTATTTCTGTGATTCATTTCTGGCTTTCTTCCGGTTACCTTCATTCTTGCTCCTCCCTGTAGAAATCAGTGAACAGTCTAAAGGAATTAACTTTCAAGGCTGCCCCTGAAAACAGCCTTTGATCTCTAAATAACCATAGGCATTTAAAATAATTGACACTATTACCATTGGTATCACATTTTATAGTTTGGAAAACTATTTTGTATACAGCAGAGCAGATAGTATTTCCATTTTATGGCTGAAGGGAGTGAGGGCAAGAATAGTTGGATATCTTGCCCAAAGTTGAATTTTATGGCACATGAGGAAATTTAAAAATCCTGAGAGTCTAACTCATAAAGTCGTGTTAGTGACAAAATACACAGCAATCTACAGAATAAAGTGAATATCCATGAGTCCATCCTGATATAATCAAATGAATTAATAAATAAATAAGGGAAAACCTTTTTTAAAAAATAAGGGAATTTCAACTACTAAGTGTAGAAAACAATCATAAAGTTACCATTTGACAAACACCAGAGAAATAACCACTGCAAGCAAGAATCATCGAAGGATGCTAAGATGAGTGGACAGAAGTACAACGAGGAACAGGAAACTGGGTACCTCAGAATGTCTCTCCAAAAGACATTTATTAATTCTAAAGAGAGAAACAATAATGTTACAATTACATAACAATGGAGAAAGCTGGTAGATACCACCTTAACCAAGGAATCAAGGTTACCATCACCGGTAATGAGATACATCAACATCATGTACTGTCTAGGATGATGAACTGAGAAAGGTCAAACATCTCTGTCTTTCAGAGACATTCAGCAAAATAACTGTCCAGTAGAAGTCATAAATGACAAAGACTGAAGAACTGTTCCAGACTAGAGGAGCTCAAGGAGACATGACAACTAAATGCAGTGTGGGATCTTGGGTTAGATCCTGGGCCAATGAAAGGACGGTAGGACAGCTGGCGAAATAAGAACAAGACTTGTTTATTAATGGTGTTGTGCCAAGGTCAACTTTCTGCTTTTGGTCACTGTCCTATGTTAAATGTGGGCTTCCCAGGTGGCTCAGCAGTAAAGAATCTGCCTGCCAATACAGGAGAGGCAGGCTCAATTCCTGGGTCACAAAAATCCCCTGGAGAAAGAAGTGGAAACCCATTTGCCTAGCAAATCCCATGGACAGAGGGCTACAGTTCAGGTGGTGGAAAAAGAGTTGGACACGACTTAGTGACTAAACAACAAATGTTAAATGTTAAGGGGAAGCTGGGTGAAAGGTATATGGGAATTCCATGTAGAATTATTTCCAAATAAAATTATTTCCAAATAAAAAGATTTCTTTTTAAGATTATGGTGCTGGTGCTTATCATCTAAACCTCATTATTTGGAACTGACTGCATTTTCTTGGCTTCAAGTATATAAATTTGTGCCTCCTTTAACAACTTCCACCATGAAATTAAAAGATGCTTACTCCTTGGAAGCAAAGTTATGACCAACCTAGATAGCATATTCAAAAGCAGAAACATTACTTTGCCAGCAAAGGTCCATCTAGTCAAGGCTACGGTTTTTCCAGTGGTCATGTGTGGATGTGAGAGTTGGACTGTGAAGAAAGCTGAGCGCCGAAGAATTGATGCTTTTGAACTGAGGTGTTGGAGAAGACTCTTGAGAGTCCCTTGGACTGCAAGGAGATCCAACCAGTCCATTCTTAAGGAGATCAGTCCTGGGTGTTCTTCAGAAGGACTGATGCTAAAGCTGAAACTCCAGTACTTTGGCCACCTCATGCGAAGAGTTGACTCATTGGAAAAGACTCTGATGCTGGGAGGGGTTGGGGGCAGGAGGAGAAGGGGATGACCGAGGATGAGATGGCTGGATGGCATCACCAACTTGATGGACGTGAGTCTGAGTGAACTCCGGGAGTTGGTGATGAACAGGTAGGCCTGGTGTGCTGTGATTCATGGGGTTGCAAAGAGTCAAACACAACTGAACGACTGAACTGAACTGAACAAGTTCCACCAAAGTATTAAACATTCACAAGTATTAAACTGCTTTAAAGGTTTAAAAAGAGTTTAAGTATTAACAGTAACAGTCAAAGTAAAATCTGCTCATTGTTTCTTTGCTAATATTGCTGTGTTTAGTCACTCAGTTGTGTCCAACTCTCTGTGACCCCATGGACTGCAGCCTGCCAGACTCCTCTGTCCATAGGATTTTCCAGGCAAGAATACTGGAGTGGGTTGCCATGCCCTCCCCCAGGAGATCTTCCCAACCCAAGAATCAAACCAGGGTCTCCTGCATTGCAGGCAGATTCTTTACCAGCTGAACTACCAGGGGAACCCAGCTACTAGGGAAGCTAATATTAGTGATCTAAAAAATTACTAGATATTAGGAAATGGTCTCCAATAATAATAATAATAAAAGATTTGCTATTTTAAAGGAATCCAAGTAAACCTGATTCCATTGAAACTAGTGTAGACTTGAACAATGTGGGGAAAAAAATTTATATCAAAGATGTGTTTTCAGAAAGACTAAATTCTATAATGTCTTAAAAAGATAAGGAAATCCAAAAGCCTAGCTGAGAACTCGGGGAAGGCAATGGCACCCCACCCCAGTACTCTTGCCTGGAGAATCCAATGGACGGAGTAGCCTGGTGGGCTGCAGTCCATGGGGTCACTAACAGTCGGACAGACTGAGCGATTTCACTTTCACTTTTCTCTTTCATGCATTGGAGAAGGAAATGACAACCCACTCCAGTGTTCTTGCCTGGAGAATCCTAGGGACGGGGGAGCCTGGTGGGCTGCCGTCTATGGGGTCACACAGAGTCGGACACGACTGAAGTGACTTAGCAGCAGCAGCAGCAGCTGAGAACTATGACCAAACTCATGCCACATAGTCTGACAAGAGGGTAATAGGGACATACAAGAATTACTTTGTTACATTCAAAAATGATAAGAAGGAAACTTTTTAAAGACTTTTTTTTTGTACTGTAAAAGAAAATTTAAGACCATGGTATTTACAATGGTCTGTTTGAAGTTATGACATTGATAGTAAAACATATTAGTTATCTGGCGAGCTACACACTAATGGAGACTTTCAACATTACACAATAAAAATCGACCAGAATTTAGCCCCCAAGAGGCACTTTTCCTTCCAAACTACAAATCTTGTAAACTAAACGGGAGCTCTAAAAATAAAGACACAATCTATGAAATCTGGCAAATTTGACTCTGAGATATTAGGAAATGAAAAAAGGAGGAGGTGAAGGTACTTGAGTTTTAAGTGCTAAAGTAACTCTTGAGTAGCTAATGTTTTTCAAAAGCATTATTCCCAACTTATGACTCACTTTAGAGAAAAGATGAGAAAAAGAAGAAATGGTCAGTATTAGTGGCTTCGTATGCTTAGGATTTTCATACTAAATACAAAATAGAAGCACTTTAAAAAATTGTCAGTAATTAGTCTCTGAAGAAAGGATAAAAAATACATAGAAAGACCACAACGATGTGCTACAGAGCAAAAGTATAATTATAGTTTTAAAAGCAGAGCAGGCTAGATAAGGCCTTAAATTTCCTATCAGTCATTACCATATCAGTGAAGCTAGAGAGACACACTCACTTTCCACAAAACACTTAGTATAACAAAGTAGCTCAGGTTTAGGTCAAAGATCACCCAATTAGAGCGCCTCATTTGTCAGATCCACTATAGTAAGCAGATTACTCTTATCTACATAAATGTTCTTGATTTGTATTTGGATATTCTAGCCCACGGACAACCCATTCCAGTGTTCTTGCCTGGAGAATCCCAGGGACGGGGGAGCCTGGTGGGCTGCCGTCTATGGGGTCACACAGAGTCGGACACGACTGAAGCGACTTAGCAGCAGCAGCCCACTGACAATGGATCACCCAACTACTAAGACATACGCTCCTCTGAAATACCACGAACAGCCAAATCTTGTAGAAAAACGCCAAGGAGAAAAGGTACACTTTGGCAGAATACTGTTTTAGTCAGAAAAAATTAGAAATTATAATAACCTAAAAGGTTTTATACGTCTAGGGATGAGAACCTCTTGAACATGGGCATTTAACTCACTTTCACCCCAGCACATTTAAAATGCCAAAACAAGTCTAAAATAGGAGAGAACTACATCAACACTGGAAGCTAGGAATGGATGCCATCCACATGACAAAACTGTTGAGGAATTTCTGTAAGACATGTTAGATAGATTTGGATGGAAGAACAATGTCAAGAGTCAACTAGTGACTTATCTTCCTGAGAAAAGTGCTGTGACTCAGAGAGAAAGCAGAAGCGATACCGGCAAAAACACCATTAAGAAGGACAAGAGCTAGGGAAACGGTGGTCCATAGGGAAAAAATAAGAACCCCTCCAGCTGGAATCCATTTTACCACTGCCAACCAAAGGCACTGGAAGCAAGTGCCCCAGGACGGGTACGGCAGTGCCCCAGATGACGGTCTAGGCGATTTAAGAGTCTCTCCCACAGACAGTGGGCAGAAGTAGCAGGAAGGCAGATGAGTAACTACAGCATTCCACTGTAGCAAAACACCCATTGAGGGGGAAAAAAAAAATTGAGAAACAGAAGTAAGTTTTAATTAAAACTGCCTGTGCGAAATTTAACAAAATTCTTAAAAACTGTCTTTTTTTTTGAGACAAGAGATGAAAGATCCGATATTGGAATAACAAGCTGAGGTTTGGCTAAGACTAAGACAAAAATCAGTGAGAGTTGGAAGAAATGTCATAATAAAAAGAAAAATGTGATCACAGAATAATAAAAAGCATAAAAGGGGAATAAAAACGTAGTAACAGAAGCAAGAACTGTATCAATGATAACCTAATAGAAAAATGAGAGGATTTCAACAGATAGTTGACAAAAGATAATATCCAGATGACCAATTAACGTAGAAAAAACATACAATTTTATTTGTAATAAGAAAAATACAAACTCAATCCAAAATGAGGTATCACTACACATCTACTCAAATTGCCAAAATTAAAAAAAAAATACCAAGTATTGTCAAGAACATAGAGTGCTTTCATACATTATTAGTGGGAGTGTAAACTGGCATAATCACCTTGGGAATCTCTTTGGCAGTACCTACCAAGGCTTAATGTAGGCACAGTCTCTGAACGTTCACTCTGAGGATGTCCATGGACTAGTAACAACATATCACCTAAGAATTTGTTAGAAATATCCACATCTCAGACCACACCCCAAACCTGCTGATTCATATTCAGCATTTTACTAAGAGTTCAGGTAATTATTACGAACATTAAAGTTTGAGAAGTGTTCTGTAACTCATCCATTTTGCTTCAAACTCATCCATTTTACTCCTGGTCATATATGCCCTACAAAAATACATACAGTAAGTCAGTCAGTTGAGTCGTTCAGTCGTGTCCGACTCTTTGGGACTCCATGAACCACAGCACACCAGGCCTTCCTGTCCATCACCAACTCCCAGAGTTTACCCAGACTCATGTTCATTGAGGTGGTGATGCTATCTAACCATCTCATTCGCTGTCGTCCCCTTCTCCTGCCTTCAATTTTCCCAATATCAGGAAACTCTTTTCAAATGAGTCAGCTCTTTGCATCAGGTGGCCAAAATCAATACTGACGTTTCAGCTTCAACATCTGTCCTTCCAATGAACACACAGGGCTGATTTCCTTTAGGATGGACTGGTTGGATCTCTCTGCAGTCCAAGGGACTCTCAAGAGTCTTCTCCAACAAGTGTTCACCAAAAGAGATATACTAAGATGTTCACAGCAGTATACTTCTAACAGCTAAAAATTGGAAGTAACTCAAACATCAACAATACAACTTCTAAGCAAACTGTGATATATTCCAAAATGAGCATGAACAATCTATAAATGCAAACAATAATAAGGACAAGTCTCATATATATAATAAAGAGTGAAAGAACCCAGACAGAGGAGAGTCCTGTATTATTCACTTTATACAGAGTCCAAAAACAGGCAAAAGTAATCTGTTCTGTTAGAGGTCAGAATGGTGGTTAGCCTTTGGGAAAGTGGTGGTCTATAACAGTGACTGGAAGGGAACACAAGAGAGGTTTGGGGGCTTCTCAAAATGCTCTGTTCCTTAGGTTCAAATTTCCAGTTATAAAATAAATAAGTGACGGGGATGTAACATACAGCATGATGACTACAGTTGCACAGTACTGTAATGAGAATGTGAAAGTTGCTAAGAGTTGCTATCTTAAAAGTTCTTATCATAAGGAAAAAATTTATAACCATCTAGAGCGAGAGATATTAACTAGACTTGAAGTGAAGTGAAGTGAAGTGAAGTCGCTCAGTCGTGTCTGACTCTTTGTGACCCCATGGACTGTAGCCTACTAGGCTCTTCTGTCCATGGGATTTTCCAGGCAATAGTCCTGCAGTGGACTGCCATTTCCTTCTTGGTGATTATTAGACAATACATACCAGTGTATGTATTATATGAATGACAATACATACCAACACTATGTTGCATACCTGAAACTGATATATTGTTACAATGTCAACTATACCTCAATAAAATGTTTTGTTTCTTAACCTGGCAAACAAGCATATGAAAGATGTGCTTCATTAGTCATCCAGAAAATGATAATTAAACCACAATGACAAAGCATTACCCAGACACTAGAATACCTAAAGCTATAAAAATTAATAATACAAAGTGCTTGCTACCAAGAGTACAGAATAACATGGACTACCAAACAGATCTGTTGGGAAAGCAAAACCATGCAGTCACTTTGAGGAAGAGGACAGCAGTTTCTTATGAAGTTAAATATTCACTTACCATGCAACCTAGCAATTTCATTCTCAGGTTTTACCCAAGGGAAATGAAAACCTATGTCCACACAAAGACTTCATGTATATAAATGTCCACTGCAGCTTTACTCATAATTGCCCCAAACCAGAAATAACCCAATATCCATCAACAGGTGAATGGATAAACAAATGTGATACCACTCAAAAAATGACATTCTAATCAGCAACAAGCGAGGACATGATACACAGCACAGCATGGACAAGACTTGGAAGCACTGTGTTGTATAAAAGAAGCCAGACACAAAAGAGGACGTGCTACATAGTTCTGTTTATATCGATTGTTAGCAAAGGCAGAACTAATCTGTAGTGACACAGAGCAGAGGAAAAAGGCAGAACAGTTGCCTGGGGCTAGGGGTGACAGGGTATGAAGACGCTTTTGGCGATGAAAGAAATGTTCCATATCATGCCTCTGATGGTGGTTTACACTGTTGTATACACTGATCAACACTCAATGAACTCAATCAGGACATTTAATGTGTGTAAGTTATATTCCAACAAAACTCATTTTTAAAAAAGCCAACAACAAATCAAGAAGAAACCTCTCAACATACATTTAAAGATAGAATATTCTCACTCTAGAGAGATAATGCCAATAATACCAACAACAAAACCCTAGTAACTCAATAAATAATGTGGATTTCCACGATGCTGAAAAACTTACAGAAACACCTGAGGACTGACAGCTTTCAACTTTAGAAAATTATTTAGATGTGAACCCAACGCTTGTAAACATCCCTTTAGTCAGAAGCTAATGGATACATTTTTTCTGGAATGGTAACAGGAATACCTGCTTTCTTCAATTTAAGCCTGAATTTTGTGGTAAGGAGCTCATGAGATGAGCCACAGTCAGCTCCACATCTTTTTACTGAATAACTATGGACAGAGGTTTGTAACATTGTATAGGAGGCAGGGACCAAAACCTTCCCCCTAAAAAAGAAATGCAAGAAGGTAAAGTGCCTATCTGAGGAGGCTTTACAAATAACTGAGGAAGATAAGTGAAAGGCAAAGGAGAAAGGGAAAGACATACCCAACTGGATGCAGAGTTTCAGAGAAAAGTAAGGAGAGATAAGAAGGCCGTCTTAAATGAACACTGCAAAGAAACAGCAGAAAACAACAGAATGGGAAAGACTAGCAGTCTCTCCAAGAAAACAGAATATCAAGCAAACAATTCATCAAAGGATGGATACAGTAAAGGACAGAAATGGTAAGGACCTAACAGAAGCAGAAGCTATTAAGAAGAGGTGGTAAGAATACACAGAAGAATTATATAAAAATGTCTTAATAATCTAGATAACCATGATGGTGTGGTCACTCAGCTAGAGTCAGACATCATGGAGTGTGAAGTCAAGTAGGCCTTAGGAAGCATTACTATGAACAAAGCTACTGGAGGTGATGGGATTCCAGTTGAGCTATTTAAAATCCTAAAAGATGATCTATTAAAGTGCTGCACTCAATATGTCAGCAAACTGGAAAATTCAGCAGTGGCCATAGGACTGGAAAAGGTCAGTTTTCATTCCAATTCCAAAGAAAGGCAATGCCAAAGAATGTTGGAACTACCATACAATTGTTCTCATTTCACATGCTAGCAAAATTATGCTCAAAATCCTTCAAGTTAGTCTTCAGCAGTATGTGAACTAAGAACTTCCAGATGTACAAGCTGGGTTTCCAAGAGGCAGAGAAATTAAACAGCCAACATTCATTGGATCATGGAGAAAGCAAGAGTTCCACATAAATATCTACCTCTGCTTCATCGACTGCGGTAAGGCCTTTGACTATGTGGATCAAAACAAACAGTGGAAAATTTTTAAACAGATGGGAGTACTAGATAGACCACCTGACCTGCCTCCTGAGAAACCTGTACACAGGTCAAGAAACAACAGTTAGAACTGGACATGAAACAACTGACAGGTTCCAAATTGGGAAAGGAGTACATCAAGGCTGTATAATGTCACCTTGCTCATTTAACTTATATGCAGAGTACACCATGCAAAATACTGGGCTGGATGAATCACAAGCTGGAATCAAGACTGCCGGGAGAAATAGTAACAATGTCAGATATGCAGATGATACCTCTTTAATGGCAGAAAGCAAAGAGGAACCAAACAGTCGTTTGATAAAGGTGAAAGAAGAGAGTGAAAAAGCTGGCTTAAAACTCAACATTCAAAAAACTAAGATCATGGCATCTGGTCCCATCACTTCATGGCAAAGAGAAGGGTAAAAAATGGAAGAAGTGACAGGTTTTATTTTCTTGGGCTCCAAAATCACTGCAGATGGTGACTGCAAGATTTCCTTTAGGATGGACTGGTTGGATCTCTCTGCAGTCCAAGGGACTCTCAAGAGTCTTCTCCAACAAGTGTTCACCAAAAGAGATATACTAAGATGTTCACAGCAGTATACTTCTAACAGCTAAAAATTGGAAGTAACTCAAACATCAACAATACAACTTCTAAGCAAACTGTGATATATTCCAAAATGAGCATGAACAATCTATAAATGCAAACAATAATAAGGACAAGTCTCATATATATAATAAAGAGTGAAAGAACCCTGACAGAGGAGAGTCCTGTATTATTCACTTTATACAGAGTCCAAAAACAGGCAAAAGTAATCTGTTCTGTTAGAGGTCAGAATGGTGGTTAGCCTTTGGGAAAGTGGTGGTCTATAACAGTGACTGGAAGGGAACACAAGAGAGGTTTGGGGGCTTCTCAAAATGCTCTGTTCCTTAGGTTCAAATTTCCAGTTATAAAATAAATAAGTGACGGGGATGTAACATACAGCATGATGACTACAGTTGCACAGTACTGTAATGAGAATGTGAAAGTTGCTAAGAGTTGCTATCTTAAAAGTTCTTATCATAAGGAAAAAATTTATAACCATCTAGAGCGAGAGATATTAACTAGACTTGAAGTGAAGTGAAGTGAAGTGAAGTCGCTCAGTCGTGTCTGACTCTTTGTGACCCCATGGACTGTAGCCTACTAGGCTCTTCTGTCCATGGGATTTTCCAGGCAATAGTCCTGCAGTGGACTGCCATTTCCTTCTTGGTGATTATTAGACAATACATNTGAAGTGAAGTGAAGTGAAGTGAAGTCGCTCAGTCGTGTCTGACTCTTTGTGACCCCATGGACTGTAGCCTACTAGGCTCTTCTGTCCATGGGATTTTCCAGGCAATAGTCCTGCAGTGGACTGCCATTTCCTTCTTGGTGATTATTAGACAATACATACCAGTGTATGTATTATATGAATGACAATACATACCAACACTATGTTGCATACCTGAAACTGATATATTGTTACAATGTCAACTATACCTCAATAAAATGTTTTGTTTCTTAACCTGGCAAACAAGCATATGAAAGATGTGCTTCATTAGTCATCCAGAAAATGATAATTAAACCACAATGACAAAGCATTACCCAGACACTAGAATACCTAAAGCTATAAAAATTAATAATACAAAGTGCTTGCTACCAAGAGTACAGAATAACATGGACTACCAAACAGATCTGTTGGGAAAGCAAAACCATGCAGTCACTTTGAGGAAGAGGACAGCAGTTTCTTATGAAGTTAAATATTCACTTACCATGCAACCTAGCAATTTCATTCTCAGGTTTTACCCAAGGGAAATGAAAACCTATGTCCACACAAAGACTTCATGTATATAAATGTCCACTGCAGCTTTACTCATAATTGCCCCAAACCAGAAATAACCCAATATCCATCAACAGGTGAATGGATAAACAAATGTGATACCACTCAAAAAATGACATTCTAATCAGCAACAAGCGAGGACATGATACACAGCACAGCATGGACAAGACTTGGAAGCACTGTGTTGTATAAAAGAAGCCAGACACAAAAGAGGACGTGCTACATAGTTCTGTTTATATCGATTGTTAGCAAAGGCAGAACTAATCTGTAGTGACACAGAGCAGAGGAAAAAGGCAGAACAGTTGCCTGGGGCTAGGGGTGACAGGGTATGAAGACGCTTTTGGCGATGAAAGAAATGTTCCATATCATGCCTCTGATGGTGGTTTACACTGTTGTATACACTGATCAACACTCAATGAACTCAATCAGGACATTTAATGTGTGTAAGTTATATTCCAACAAAACTCATTTTTAAAAAAGCCAACAACAAATCAAGAAGAAACCTCTCAACATACATTTAAAGATAGAATATTCTCACTCTAGAGAGATAATGCCAATAATACCAACAACAAAACCCTAGTAACTCAATAAATAATGTGGATTTCCACGATGCTGAAAAACTTACAGAAACACCTGAGGACTGACAGCTTTCAACTTTAGAAAATTATTTAGATGTGAACCCAACGCTTGTAAACATCCCTTTAGTCAGAAGCTAATGGATACATTTTTTCTGGAATGGTAACAGGAATACCTGCTTTCTTCAATTTAAGCCTGAATTTTGTGGTAAGGAGCTCATGAGATGAGCCACAGTCAGCTCCACATCTTTTTACTGAATAACTATGGACAGAGGTTTGTAACATTGTATAGGAGGCAGGGACCAAAACCTTCCCCCTAAAAAAGAAATGCAAGAAGGTAAAGTGCCTATCTGAGGAGGCTTTACAAATAACTGAGGAAGAGAAGTGAAAGGCAAAGGAGAAAGGGAAAGACATACCCAACTGGATGCAGAGTTTCAGAGAAAAGTAAGGAGAGATAAGAAGGCCGTCTTAAATGAACACTGCAAAGAAACAGCAGAAAACAACAGAATGGGAAAGACTAGCAGTCTCTCCAAGAAAACAGAATATCAAGCAAACAATTCATCAAAGGATGGATACAGTAAAGGACAGAAATGGTAAGGACCTAACAGAAGCAGAAGCTATTAAGAAGAGGTGGTAAGAATACACAGAAGAATTATATAAAAATGTCTTAATAATCTAGATAACCATGATGGTGTGGTCACTCAGCTAGAGTCAGACATCATGGAGTGTGAAGTCAAGTAGGCCTTAGGAAGCATTACTATGAACAAAGCTACTGGAGGTGATGGGATTCCAGTTGAGCTATTTAAAATCCTAAAAGATGATCTATTAAAGTGCTGCACTCAATATGTCAGCAAACTGGAAAATTCAGCAGTGGCCATAGGACTGGAAAAGGTCAGTTTTCATTCCAATTCCAAAGAAAGGCAATGCCAAAGAATGTTGGAACTACCATACAATTGTTCTCATTTCACATGCTAGCAAAATTATGCTCAAAATCCTTCAAGTTAGTCTTCAGCAGTATGTGAACTAAGAACTTCCAGATGTACAAGCTGGGTTTCCAAGAGGCAGAGAAATTAAACAGCCAACATTCATTGGATCATGGAGAAAGCAAGAGTTCCACATAAATATCTACCTCTGCTTCATCGACTGCGGTAAGGCCTTTGACTATGTGGATCAAAACAAACAGTGGAAAATTTTTAAACAGATGGGAGTACTAGATAGACCACCTGACCTGCCTCCTGAGAAACCTGTACACAGGTCAAGAAACAACAGTTAGAACTGGACATGAAACAACTGACAGGTTCCAAATTGGGAAAGGAGTACATCAAGGCTGTATAATGTCACCTTGCTCATTTAACTTATATGCAGAGTACACCATGCAAAATACTGGGCTGGATGAATCACAAGCTGGAATCAAGACTGCCGGGAGAAATAGTAACAATGTCAGATATGCAGATGATACCTCTTTAATGGCAGAAAGCAAAGAGGAACCAAACAGTCGTTTGATAAAGGTGAAAGAAGAGAGTGAAAAAGCTGGCTTAAAACTCAACATTCAAAAAACTAAGATCATGGCATCTGGTCCCATCACTTCATGGCAAAGAGAAGGGTAAAAAATGGAAGAAGTGACAGGTTTTATTTTCTTGGGCTCCAAAATCACTGCAGATGGTGACTGCAGCCACGAAATTAAAAGACGCTTGCTCACTGGAAGGAGAGCTATGATGAACCTAGACAGAGTATTAAAAATCAGAGACATCACTTTGCCAACAAAGGTCCGTATAGTCAAAGCTATGGTTTTTCCAGTAGTCATGTACAGATGTGAGAGTTGGACCATAAAGAAGGCTGAGCACCAAAGAATTGATGCTTTCAAACTGTGGTGTTAGAGAAGACTCTCGAGAGTCCCTTGGACTGCAGGAAGATCAAACCAGTCAATCCTAAAGGAAATCAACCCTGAATATTCATTGGAAGGAGGACTGATGCTGATGTTCCAATACTTTGGCCACCTGATACAACCGACTGGTTGCAAAAGACTGATACTGGGAAAGACTGAGGGTAAGAAGAGAAGGGGACAACAGTGGATGAGACGGTCAGATGGCATCATCGACTCAGTGCACATTGAGTCTGAGCAAACTCTTTGACAGGGAAACCTGGCATGCTGCAGTCCATGGGGTTCCAAAGAGTCGGACACGAAAGCTCCAATACTTTGGCCTCCTGATGGTTAGATAGCATCACTGACTCAGTGGACATGAATTTGAACAAAATCCAAGAGATAGTGGAGGACAGAGGAGCCTGGAATGGTATAGTCCATGGGTTGCAAAGGTTGATCATGACTTGGTGACAGAACATCAACATGAATCCCAAGTATAAAAAGGCTATGGCTTAGGAAAAAAGAGGTTTTTCCAGAGCCTGGCAAAAATGGTGTCATCAGACAACAGGGTCAGGGAAAGCTCTGCCGAGATTCACTGTATCTACTGCTGCCATGAGTGATCACCTTGCTTTTAATAAGGTTCTACTGCCTTTGCCAATTAATTAAGGAAATTAATGTAACTCCACTGTGTATGAGTGTGCTTTCTCCCTCCATTCATCTGAAATACATCAGTTGGCATCAGAAGTGAGACAGACATACCACCACCCTCGTTTAAAGTTTGGAAGGAATATTGGGAAGACAAGTGAAGAAAATATGGGTGGAGACAAGAGAGATGAGAGCACTTATGTGAGTTTTTCCCTGGAGTAGTCATGGAGTGGAGTTCACAGACTGTTCTCTTTACCTCTGAAAAGTTGAGCCCAATGAATAATTGAAAAGAGGAAAGACAAGATAGTCTAAGGCCTAATTCACCTGGCACCTCACTAAGGTGGGGAGGATGATCACAGATCCCCAAAGGAAGCTGAAAAGCCAGGGGATGTGGAGGAGATTCGATAGGGGATGCTCTCACATGTCTCTGGGATGGGTAGTCAGCAACTCTTCAGACCAGGAATGCATAAGAACTGAAATGTATTTAATGGCGTAAAGTATAAAAACAGAGCAGCAAAATGCTTTATTAACTCTTGCTAGCCCAACTCTTTCTGCAGGAGAAATAACACAAAAAAATCTGGTATTAATTGATGCCAGTAGTTTTAAATGTGAGACGTGGGTAATAATAAAATTCGGAAGGACTTTGTCTTCCTTGATCCTTCCTGAAGAAGTGACCAAAGACTGGTTCTAATTTAAAGAATTTACTTGATTTTAAAAGTTTGTGCCAAATTTTTCCTCTCAGGAAACTTCGAAATTAAGACTGTGATTTGCACAAATATTTTTTAAAATTAACTTATTTATCTTAATTGGAGGCTAATTACTTTACAGTATTGTAGTGGTTTTTGCCATACATTGACATGAATCAGCCACGGGTGTACCTGTGCTCCCGATCCTGAACCCCCCTCCCTCCTCCCTCCCCATTCCACCCCTCAGGGTCAACCCAGCACAGCGGCCCTGAGCGCTCCATCTCATGCATTGAACCTGGACTATATTACCATTTCCATATGGTAATATACATGTTTCAGTGGTATTCTCTCGAATCATCCCACCCTGGCCTTCTCCTGCAGAGTCTAAAAGTCTGTCCTTTACATCTGTGTCTCTTTTGCCATCTCGCATATAGGGTCATCATTACCATCTTTCTAAATTCCATATATATGTGGTTAATATACTGTTTTGGTGTTTTTCTTTCTGGCTTACTTCACTCTGTATAATCGGCTCCAGTTTCATCCACCTCATTAGAACTGATTCAAATGTATTCTTTTTAATGGCTGAGTAATACTCCATTGTGTGTATACAGCACAGCTTTCTTATCCATTCATCTGCTGATGGACATCTAGGTTGCTTCCATGTCCTGGCTATTATAAACAGTGCTGCGATGAACATTGGGGTACACGTGTCTCTTTCATTTCTGTTTTCCTCAGTGTGTATGCCCAGCAGTGGGATTGCTGAGTCGTATGGCAGTTCTATTTCGTTTTTTAAGGAATCTCCACATAGTTCTCCAT